>OX419594.1:13891656-13927736 GCA_948473455.1 Teleiodes luculella | reverse complement strand
TGTCAGCCCCTATGGCCGCTCTTGTGCTGCGTAAGTTAAATATTTTAATCGTTTTTCATCGACGTTTAATTGATTGTTATTGAGTTTACTTTGGAGTATAAATATACTGAGTGTATTTTACCGCCAGACCCTGTTTTATTTCCACATCCACAGACAACCTCGCTTCCATTGCCTAGACTCTAACTTAGACCACGAATATTAAAATAATAAACCAGGTAAGTTAAGTACATATTCATTGTTGGGTCTGAGTGATGTATAACAATGATTATCAATCACAGTACAGAGAATTAAACATACTCACAGAGAATAACCAGTTAAAGAGTTCTTGCCTGAACATCCAATGCTTAACAATTTTATTGTATTGAACGTATGTTCTCAAAATATACCTACTTCACTACCTGCAAGTAAACAATTAGATTAATTTTACAAAAACACAAGACTGCTACTGTATTATATATTTGATACTAGATTAATTTTACAAAAACATAGACTGCTACTGTTTTATATATTTGGTTGATACTCGCCTTTGAAAAAGAACTGACCAAAACAAATTATTAGAAAGTAAATTACTACCACTACTTAGTAAATTACTACTATTAATTTGTTTTACTTGCATAAATGTATTTATAGCCCGACCAAAGAAATATGACACCTCGCCATATTGCGGAATTTCAGAGGAACTAATTTTATAAGGGAAATTGTTGCCATAGTCGTAAAAATATACACGTGGCGCCCCCAGAGCAGGTGTCATATTTCTTTGGTCAGGCTTTAAATAAAATTATCCAAACTTTACTAATATTTTGTGAGAATAGTGTCTAACAATACCTTTTTTAGATTTTTGTTTATTCTGGCCTGGAATTGATATGAAAATACTATTTTTTGATGGCTTAAAATTAATGTTATGTTAACGTTAATGTTGCCAGGATGATTCACAAAAAATAAATAATAATTTCAGCTAATAAACCATAGATCAAAGATCAACTGAAGCGAGACTTTCTCCCACCTCTCTGGCTAGATCAACTGATCAAAATAAAAAAAATAAAAAAAACTAGTAATAGACAGGCATAAAAACGTTAAATATATAGAAATACAAAAAGTCTGTTGTTTTGGTTTCAGATAAAGTAATGCTGCCAAAATAAATAATAACCTGCTCTATTATTATTTTCATTGTAAAACTTAAATCTTTACTTAAATATAAAAGCCTTGACCAGAAAAAAAAGGCCTGCGATGGGGGCGGGCGACCATTTCTCAACCATTTCTATTACTAAATGAGTTTTTTTAATTTTTCTAGTCGGCCTTTAAAAATTCCTATTAGAATTATTTTATAAAACTAGAAATAAATCGGTATTTCCCTAAATTTGATAAAAAACAAAGTTGTAAAACTAATTAACTGACTGAGTACAGTTATTATATCAAGAAAGCCTTTCTATCCATAATTTTACGTACATTGTTGTCACCCTATCTTAAAGATTTCATACAAATTTTAATTTCGAATTATATCGTAAATACTGCACCGATTGGTTTCAGATAAATCTAGAACCTCAGTGACGGAAGTTTTCTTTGCTATAAATAGCTTTACAACCTAATTAAGGCAAAATTCAGCTAATGTGACGGTATCAAACATGGGCCACAGGAAATGACGGTTCGAAATCTTGTTTCTGCTTTTTCTAATTATATGTTGTTACGAGAGTGGATTTCAGATGTTGGGTCCCGTCACGTATCATACGTGACGGTGCTAGTATACTTAATCTGTCTCCAAATGGTATATTTGTCGAAATATTGACAAATGAAAACTGATCCACAGGATTCTGTGTGGATCATGTTTAAAAAAGAATTTCATGAAATCCTTTGTGTTTCGTATGTTGTTCGAGTGCTAGATATTATTTATTGCTGCGTCACTGTGCAACATTACAGTCAAATTGAACTTTCTTTGGCTAGTTTTTGATTTTTCCAGCATCCAAAATTTCAAGCGTCATTTCGTGTGTACCAGTTTCAAATGCCAATCATTCTTACAAAGTAGCGTCACTTATGGTTTAGATATCAAAATAAGAAATGTTTTTTGCGTCACTGAGGGACTAATTAGTCTCCTTAATTAATTAAGAAAGGGCCACATGACGTGATTGTAATGTTTCATCGACCAACGCACGTTTTTTTTTTGTTTTTTTATCCCTTATAGGAAAGGCAAAGGGATCAAAGCCCATACAGCCTAGTTATTGGTAATTTATAATATCCTTAATTGTGTGAATTTGTGGGACAGACAGACATCAACGCCACAAGTCCACAACACAAGCAAGGTCAACGCCATGTCTTCCTTCACTAGGCCGAAACCAAGTCTTCTGTTATATAATATACCATTACCAACCCAACGCACGGTTACGCACGCACATGCGAATGAGTGAAATGAATCATCAAACATATCTTTCATGATTTATCACTCACTCATGTCATGCCTATTGTTTTTGGACCACACCTCTAATTTCCGAACGAAACTCCAAACGTCACTTTGACGTAACATGGCCGTACAAAAGTCTTGGTCCTTGTAATGATTTTTGTTTCAGCAATTCCAAAAAGTTAAGTGTCTATTCAATAAGATGGAGGTGTTCAACAAGTTCTATTCATCGGTCAGCAACACAGTATCACAGTTGTCTGGAGTATTGCCGGGCAATCCTGTGACTCGGGAGTTCGAAGCTACGCAATTGATCGCCACTGCTGGACCAGGTACCCCTATTAGAGCCAGTTAAAGATATTATAGTTACTGCAAAAGTTATTATACTCTTTCACGTCGAAACCAACTTTCATGAAACGGCAACCTTGTTGGGTCAAGGATAACATCTTTTTTTTATATGGAATGAAAAACTAAATGCTTTGTATGATGTTAGATGTACTTACAATTTACTTTTACTATATTTTACTACTAAAGACTAATGTAAATCTAGTAGGTATTTTTCTTACACCTCCACATAAGTTTCTGCACAGAATTAAGGGGGCAAATTCCTAACCAGCCAGGAGTCATAATAATAATAATAATTAATATTAACCATTTCTGTAGTCTTAAATGAAAAATCTTATGAGACTTATTGGACATCTATTATATCTTCTATTATAATAGATCATTAAAAAAAAAAAAGTTGCATTCACAAAACAATTCAATTGGGCTCCACCCATTTTAACAGTTTTTCCCGTGGGAATAATGAATTTTCCCACGGTAAAAATTAGCCTATGTTCTTTCCCAAGGTCTGTTCTATCTTTGTGCCAAGTTTCATCAAAATTGATGCAGTAATTTGAGCCTATTCAATTATTAAGAAAATAATTTTTACACCTTGGATTACATTATTGGAGTTTTAGCAAAGACATAATTTAAAAAATAAATAAAATATCCTATTCACCTGGGGATAGTGTAGCTATACCAAGAAGAATACAAAAAATAATTAAATCAGTTTACTAGCTTCGTAGCCTATTTAATGCAAAATGCAAATAAACAATCAAATCTTTCCTCTTTACAATAGTTTAGATAAAAATACTGATAATTTTGTTTGTAAATAATGTTTCCTTATCACAACATCTGTGTTAGAAATTTTGTTAACTTTGATGTTATGATTTTATTTACCATATATAATTTTAATTTTATCAAATTAATTACAAGTTACATTTTTACAGGTTTACTATGGAAAGTATACAAAGGTTACAAAAAATCAACCAAGCAAGAGGCATCAATATTCGTCTTTGAAAAGAAATATTTCGATGACAAATGGCCCAAGGCAGATAAGGATATCATGTTGGAAACTTTAAAACGGGGGGTAGTCCAGCTGACAAAACTCCGTCATCCTCAAATACTGACAGTACAACATAGTCTGGAAGAAAGCAGAGATAGTTTAGCGTTTGCCACAGAGCCCGTGTTTGCTAGTCTAGCTAACGTGTTAGGCAAGACAGAAAACCTGCAACCCATTCCAGCGCATTTAGAAAACTACAAATTGTTTGAAGTAGAAATAAAGTATGGCTTGATGCAAATAGCAGAAGGATTGAATTTCCTCCACAATGACGTTAAACTCCTCCATCACAATATTTGTCCGGAATCAATCATAGTGAACCAACAAGGGGCTTGGAAGATATTCGGTTTTGACTTTTGCATTGCTAACCAGAGTCCGTCTGGATCCGCTCCATATTGGCCGTTCACAGAGTACTGTCAAGCGATGCATTATTTAACACAACCAGTATTGGATTACCTAGCTCCTGAATACATATTATCCGCTTCACATTCTCAAGCCAGCGATATCTATTCTCTGGGAATGTTGATATACGCTTTGCATAGTACCGGTCATATGACTCTTTCGAATGTTGGCAATGATTTTTACAAATTCAAAAGATTCGCAAATGAAATAAGGAATTTGTCGCCCAGCAAGTTGCATTGCGTCGCTGACGGGTTGAAGGATTACGTGAAGCTAATGTTGAACGCTACGCCGGAACTAAGACCGGATCCACATCAGTTTTTAAAGGTATTATTAATTTAACTGAAGAAATATTTTTCTAAGTAAGAATATTTCAATTTCAATTTCAAAGCCTTTATTACCAAGAAAAGATTACATAAAGCATACAAAAAAAATCTTACATGCTAGGTTTTTGCACGCCCGTCTCTCTTCTGGTGTGCCCTACTGACACAAAGGCCTCCTCCAGCTTTTTCCACCCCTCTCTGTCTCGCGCCAGTCTTGGCCACAAAGGGCCGGCAGAGTATTTTAAATTGTCTGACCATCTTTTGAGTTGTCTCCCTCTTTTTCTTTTTGTATTGTACCGTGGGGTCCATTCAGTTATTATCTTGGACCATTTGGTTGGTCCTCTGATTGTATGGCCTGTCCATCTCCATTTGAGCTTTTTAATTGTGGTGTTAACATCCTCCCATTTTGTGATTTTCCTCAGCTCTGTGGCTCTTTTTCTGTCTTTTTTAGTGTAGCCAAGTATACTTCTCTCCATACTTCTTTGGCAGCATTCAAGTTTTTGGGTATTTCTCATTGTTAATGCCCAAGTTTGGCTTCCATACGTGAGAAGAAGAATAAGAATATAACTTCTCCCTAAAGCAGGTTTTCGTTATTCGGTCACACTAGAAAAATTACAGAGTCACCGACATAGCCCGAAGAATCGCGAAACTTAAGTGGCAGTGGGCTGGGCAGTTGGGCACATTGCACGTAGAACCGATGGCCGTTGGGAAAAAAAGGTTCTTGAATGGCGGCCACGCGCCGGAAGACATAGCGTGGGCAGGCCCCCTACAAGGTGGACCGACGATCTGGTGAGCCGCTGGATGCGGGCCAAGCAGGTGGATCATTGTGGAGATCTTTGGGGGAGGCCTTTGTCCAGCAGTCGACGTCTACTGGCTGAAATGATGATGATGATGATGAGAACAACAATCTTATGGCATTCTGTTGTAAGAGTAACGTGCTTCTGTTCTGTACTATCTACTAGAAAGTCGAAAGACACTGCAACCTAAATTATATAAATTAGATAAGTTTTTTGATTTATTTGTGATTTAAACATTCATCTTAATTGTGCCGAGTCGAAAGGGACGCAGTTATACGTTAGAATGAGATGCAAATACACCGCGCTCACTCTTGCGCATCACTGCGTCCCCTTCCAGCTCTCGAATTTTGTCGAGAATGTAGAACCGGCTTATTGTGAAATAGCAGCCAAACCGTGATACTTGCGTTATCTGCAGTAAATGTATATCTGTGTAATTAACGCCATCTATGCTAAGTATTTAGAACTTGTCTTGCATCAATATCCTTACTCTTGCTTGGCCCGCGCCCAGTGACTTCCCGCGACCCTCACCGGATGGTTTATCGGAGGCCTCACGCTCCTTATCGAGATCGAGAGATAGATTTTTAAGGGCGGCCTTTGTCCGGCTTATGGGGCGACTCGGCCGCTAAGTATCGGACGCGGCGGCCGAATCGCCACGTTCATTATTTTTAGCATTTTTGACTGGTGATTCGGCTGCCGAGTTCTACGTTCATTATTTTTAACATTTTTCGACGGGCATTTAGAGTAATATAAGTATTTTTCTGTAATATTGCTGACGTTACTTTGCTTCAAATTAAGGCTGCCGCCGGAACACCCGTCAATAATGCTAAAAATAATGAATGTGGCGATTCGGCCGCCGCGTCCGAAACTCAGCGGCCTAATCGCCCCACAAGCCCTTTGTCCAGCGCGCAACTTCTTTCAGCTGAAGTTATGATGTTGATGATCTATAAGCATTCGCTCGACAAGAAAAAAAAATTACAAAGTCATTCGGTTTTTCCAGATACCGTACTTCGAAGATGTGGGAGTCAAAACCCTGAATTATCTGGACTCTTTATTCCAATGGGACAACCTACAAAAGTCGCAGTTCTACAAGGGCCTGCCACAAATCATACAAAAAATGCCACATCGGGTGTGCATCTACCGCATACTACCCTGTCTTGCTAAAGAGTTTGTCAACCCACCGATGATACCATTCGTCTTACCCAACGTTTTACTCATCGCTGAGAATTCTTCCAAAGAAGAATACATCAAGTTTCTTCTGCCAATTCTCAAACCAGTGATGACGATTCAAGATCCGATTCAGATACTGCTTATATTTATGCAGAAAATGGAGCTTTTACTAAAATTGACGCCTCCAGAGGAAGTTAAAACGGCTATATTACCAATGTTGTACCGAGCGCTAGAATCAGACGCACAGCAAATTCAAGAATTGTGTTTATCCGTGCTCCCCACTTTTGCCTCGCTAATAGATTATCCGGCAATGAAAAATGCACTTCTGCCGCGAATAAAGAGATTGTGTTTGCATACCAATTATATTTCGGTGCGTGTGAATTGTCTGCTTTGTCTGGGCAAGATATTGGAGCATTTGGATAAGTGGCTGGTTCTAGACGAAATAATACCGTTTTTACCGCAAATACCGTCCAGGGAGCCGGCAGTTTTGATGGGGATTTTAGGTAACTATTCAAACATTAAGCATTGTTGGCTCATAAGTAAAGACAGAAAAAGAAAAAGTTGCGACGGGCTGCGGGACGGGATCCGAAGTTTATAATAATTATGCAGCCCGTAACACAGATTGCGACCGCTTACTGTGAGACAGTTAACAGCTCATATTATGTCCCCACCGAGGGGCTCGAGCCTACCCTGAAATCAGGATGAATAGGCCTTAGTCGACCACGCTGCCCCAGTGCGGGTTGGGCAACTTCACACACAACCTTTGAAACTTTTTCGTAGGTGTGTGCAGGTTTCCTCACGATGTTTTCCTTCATCGTAAGAGCGTCGAATAAACGTACAGAATGCATTCGAAAATAAAAAACCCATTGGTACGTGCCGAGGCTTGAAGCTGCAAACTTTCGAATGGAAGTCGACAGCCTAGCTCTAGTGACGACTGTGAGACAGACTGCATATAAACTTAGAAATCGTCCCGCAGCCAACTCTTTCTCGCTTTCGAGAGGATTTTTTCGGGCAGGTTTTAATTTAGGTTTTGCATTATGATTCATTTTCGCCTGTCATAGAGTATGACGTAAAACAAAAATAAGCAGTTGTCTGTAAAGTCGGTTTACTGACGATAGTTGAACGTGACAACGATTGTGCCTCTTTGTCGCTCGTTCCGCGCTCTCGCTTGCACTTCAAGCCTTAAATGGAACGCCTCAGCCGCGCCGTAACGCCGCATTGCGCCTTTTTTTTTCGTGCGTGCAACCGGCTCCATCGAACTATAAGACGTTGTCATGTCAAAAACAATTAGACAAAATGAATTGAACTACAAGTAGTAGCCACATAGAAAAAAATCACCAGTGTTGCGTCACTACTCTTTTTTTTTCTATTTTCGAATATGTTACCATTTTACTATTTTATTTTACAGGAATATACAAACTAGCGCTAAGTCACAAGAAACTTGGCATCACAAAGGAAGTTATGGCGACAAAAGTGTTGCCTTTCCTAATTCCTTTGTGCGTCGAAAACGGACTCACGCTGAACCAGTTTAACGCCCTTATAACGCTCATTAAACAGATGATCAACACTGTGGAGACGGAACATCGGATTAAATTGGAGCAGCTGAACTCTATACAGAACGAGTCGAAGTAAGTTGGTGACTATTTTTCTTATTTAAGCCCGACCAAAGAAATAAGAAACCTAGCCATATTGCGGAAATTCATTGGAACTAATTTTATAAGCGAAATTGTTGCCATAGCCGGGCCCGGCGCACTCCGCGCCCTCGCTCCAGAATGTCCCTACGCCGGGCGGTCTCGATTTCGCGGCCATACATACATACATAAACTCACGACTCCTCGCGGCCATTTAGTAGGAAAAACGCTTGTAAAGACGCTATTATTTAGTCTGTGGTAATACGGACTCTCGCGGCGCGGTCTTAAGGTGCATTTTATTTTAATTGGAATGAATGAATGAATGAATGAAATGAGAATGAAATGAATGAATGAAATGAATGAATGAAATGAATGAATGAAATGAATGAATGAAATGAATGAATGAAATGAATGAATGAAATGAATGAATGAAATGAATGAATGAAATGAATGAATGAAATATGTTTTATTCGAAGTAAGATTTTACAAATCACTTTTCGACGTCGAGGCGGGTTCACAATTTGGCTGTCTTCTGTGGAGAAGAAACTCCACAGGCGTTGCATCTTTTAAACATATTTTTACAGTTATTATGATAATAATTACTAATAACAATGTTTTGTAAAGTACGATTGAAAAAGCCTGTCACCCAAGCAACTATTCCCATGGATGTTTATCCTCTAAGTAATCTGTTATTTTATAATAGGCTTTCTTATTCTATAGGAGCGCAACGACAAACGGTAGGCTATTATAGCCAGAGTCACGTTCGACGCGTTTAATGTAATTTGAACGTTAGTGGCGTGGTAGCTAGAATTAAATTCGCACGTTTGCTATCAGAGAGTGCGCCTTCTGTACCTAGTACTATAATATATTCCGTGCCATATAGTCGTAAAAATATACACGTGGCGCCCCCCGAGCAGGTTTCTTATTTCTTTGGTCAGGCTTTAAATAATCTTATCTTAATTAGCCTTGTGTGTCCCACTGCTGGGCAAAGGCCTCTCTCCGCTCTCTCCACGACTCTCTTTCCCGTGCCTCTTCCTGCCATGTCTCGCTGAAGGCGTCTAGCTCGTCTCGCCATCGTCGTCTGGGTCTGCCGCGTCGCCTTGTCTCAGTCTGTGGCATCTACAACGTAGTGGTTTTTAAATAAATCGAAGCAAAAATTGAAAAACTTTGAGCTCGGGCAGGGACTTGAACCCGAATTTCCTTTGCTATCTGGGCCATGCAGGCACATTACCAATTGTTCCACTGAGTCTCCATACAAACCTAATGAAATTCTTTATCACTTCTTAAGATCTTCGGAAAACGGCCACTTTTCGCAATTTTTCCATCTACAACTACTAGCGAGATTTAATAAATAAAGTTAATGGCTTCTATATATCCTACAGAACACCGTCTAGTTTGTCACCGTTCTAGATTTTTGAAATATTGGTTATTTTTCGAGTTATTGTTTTTTAAAGGGTGGGGGCGCCACTCAGCGCCTGTAGGCCCCTTAAGTACTTAGAAAGTACTCTGTACATAAAAAAAAACAAGTTGGTGCCTTAGTATGGAAATAAGATGCATTATGCTTTTTTATATTGAATAAAATAAACTGTAGTTCGTCTTGCAAAATGCTGTTGATGTTTTTAATCATGTCATTGGATCCTGTTAAAATGCAATTTTGTAAGACACGAAGATTCTGAGAGAGAAAAACCTAGTTGCTTAGAATTTTTCTACCGGTTACGTGACTGAAGGTTGTATGAAAAGTTAATCATATTTTTTAAAGATTTCATCCTGAGTCGTTCGGCAACTCGTCCCAAAACAAACTCGTCCCATTCGTAGTTCCAGTCCAGAAAGTTCGTTTTCCCAATGGGACGAGTTTGTTTTGGGACGAGTTGCCGAACGACTCTTCATCTTTTAAGTTGTGGATAAACAGTCAGTTACATTTGACTGTATTTTGAAATGTATCCTCAGAGGCCTAGAGCGCACGCTGTCGCCGGACTCGCTGGTAGCGGCGCCGGCGCCGGGTCTGGACGCCATGCTGAGCGGGCTGGGGCTGGAGTCGTTCGCGGTGGGCGAGCCGTCGCCGGAGCGCCCGGAGCCCAAGCCCAGCGTCGGGGTCGGACCCACCGCGGCCGCGCTCACGATCGAGGACAAACAGAGGTCCGTACATCTCTTTACACATTTTTTTTAATTGAATTAAAAATTACGACCAATCAAGCTTCACCGGACTTGCGGGGGAGTGGAAGACTCTACCCCAAAATGGGCTAAATGCAAGCGTGTGCGTGACGGCGCGTGCCTACACGGCGCGCTCACATTCAAACCGATGCGACCAGTTGGTATGGAGATAACTTACTGTTCTTAGTCTTCTGTGGTCATAGCCACCGCGGGAAAACTCCCGCCAGACTGCACCACTGTCAGGCCTCCGTCACTCGCAGTACTTGCGCGCTATAACTACCTACCGCCCGGCCGAGCGGTCTCGGGCCGACCCAGGACCAATTCCCCATTGTCTAAACGTGTGACGTAGAGTGGCGCAATACAAGAGAGAGAGAGAAAGATGCAGCAACTACTTCTTTTCGCCTAGCGCCGTGCGATCTGAATTGCACTTTATGATAACGGAGCTTGCAATTTATATGAATTACCTATGTCGCCTAGTGCAGCTTCTGTAGGGACTACTATTTCCCTTCACAATCATGATAACCTAAATTCAACTTTGCATATGCCATGAGAAGTATGTGAAATTGAAAAGTTGTCTTTAGTTACCTACGTTTTTTAATAATACAGAATCATGGAGTAGGTATCGGCTGATGATATTTTTGTAAGAGTTTTACTATGCAAGCCTAATTCTTTATTAATTTGTTTACGTATCTAAATGATTCTCCCCATTTTATTGACTACCATATAACTTTATTTCAACACACCAATTTTTCTAACTTACAGGATAGCACAACATCAAGAAACCGCCCGAAAGTTCTCCCAAGGAAACTCAATTCAACCTAAACAACCCTCCAAAATCCCCCCACCCACCCCCCACGCTCCCAAAACATTAGACCTTACCTCCTCCCTCTTAGAGTCGAATTTAACACAACTCACTAAGCAACCCAACAAGACATTACCATCTACCGTATCTAGTCCTCCTAACATGATGAACTCAATGCTAAATTCCTACGCCAACAACACACCAATGGCATCCATATCTTCTGCCGCGAACTACAACTTCAACCAAAACCAGCCAATGGGCTTCGCGGGAAACCAACTCAACGTGGCGGCCAACCAATGGAACGCTAGTAACGCGAATTTCAATAACAAGTGGGCCAATAACCAGAATAATCAGAGTACTATGAAGCAGGATTGGTCGGCGTTCGAATCTCTACTACCCACACAGAACACTGAAAGTGCGAATAATAATGTAAAAAAATTAAGTAATAACGAAATGATGGATTTATTGAGCTAAAAGTAAAGGTAAGTATAAAAAATAACCTCAAAATCATTAAATTTATTTTCAAGGCCGCACTGTTACTTAAAATAATTATTTATAATGCAGCTAGTGATAAGCTGTGATGACGTTTTGATAGTCTATATAGGAATGACTTTAGTTTACCTTCTAATACAATTATTTATAGAAATGGGCAAGTACTTTAAAGAACTGATCGTAAGTACAGATTTATAAGAGTTAAAATACCAGTGAATTTGAATGACAAAATGATTCGAGATATTGTATTCGTTTTGTTGTTCCACGCGGTTTATAAGAGTTAAAATACCCGTGAATTTGAAGGACAAAATGATTCGAGATATTGTATTCGTTTTGTTGTTCCACGCGGTTTATAACAGTTAAAATACCAGTGAATTTGAAGGACAAAATGATTCGAGATATTGTATTCGTTTTGTTGTTCCACGCGGTTTATAAGAGTTAAAATACCAGTGAATTTGAAGGACAAAATGATTCGAGATATTGTATTCGTTTTGTTGTTCCACGCGGCGGTACTCTTTCTCTACTATTTTATAATTCTACCCTCTGATGATAATTCCGGCGACTGTGTGCTGGTTGGTTTTATAAAACAAAAATTCTCAGGCCCAGTTGAGGAACCTGTCGCTATTTAGAACCATCTGGTCGAAATCAATTAAAAGTTTATTTGCTAAAGGGACAATATGCACGAGACAAAATATTTTATCTTTTATAATACTATGAAAAAAAAGTAAAAGCTAATAACGACGTCTAGACTTTTCCTTCTGGGTAAAATGCTTTTTTCTTATAATGTTTTTCTCTAAATGTACCAGTGTCATATTACGCACTGGTATAGCTAGTAATGTGAAGGTAGCGCGATTCACTGAAAGTAATTTTACAATTCTAAAAAGTGTAGCCTAACTTTACACACATTATACATTCTAACAAAGATTTAAATGAATGTGGCCAAAAAAGAAAATCTTCCGTTGTTGCAAAACGTAGTTTTAGTATAGCAAGCAGCGCATCCGTCCAATTTATTTAGATCCTTGTTGGACTGTATAACCAATCCAATTGTACTTATTGCTGGCGATATAGAAACCTGATGCTGTGTTTAACTAAAACCGCTGTCAACTGCATTATAATTCATATAGCGCGCGCGGCATTTGACAGTGGTTTTGATTAATGTTTAATTTTGATTTACCCCCTGGCCACAGCTTCGCGCGACGGCGGCGGCGGCGGCGGCGGCGTCGCGCGAAGCTGTGGCCGGGCCCTAAGTCGTCCCAGTTAGCGCGATCGGGGCTCTTCACTAGTATAATTTTATTTTCATTGCGTAGATAATTAATTTCAATAAAGGAAACCTTTTAAATTTTATTATAACTTATGCAATGTAGGTCGAATTATCGTTATATTATTATTCGCTTATTAATTCATATTTCTACATATTTTTCTCTTGACTGTAATTTCACATTCCGTTAGTCTGTTTAGACCCATGGTTTAGACTTACATATCGTAATTATTTATATTACTAGGCTGTGGTAGTAGACACATTATTATATACCTATATATTATGTATTTTTATTCGCGCTTGCATTTAAATCTTACTTATGTTTGTAAAAAGTCTAATTTATTCGAATTAAAAATATAATACTTACTCGAAGTACCTAGCTTATTTATAACAGTCAGATTTTTTATTATCTGATGAAATATGTCTCGAAAATTATTTTTTATTATAATGATGAGGTATGTTTTGTAGGTTACTATGAAAAACTACATTATGAACTTATAAATCATGTATTTTAAGTTTTATGTAAATATACTGGAAAGTTATACAAACTAAAATTGTAAAAAAAAACAAACATTTTATTTTACTGACTATAAAAAATGCGTATAAAATTGATCTCTTAAAATTATTTAAATAAATGACAAATAAACTGAAACCTTGTTTTGCTTATAATACTGGACAACGTATAAAAAAAAAATTAATAAGCAATATCTAAAAATGGTAACACGAGTTTTCTAATTCAACACTGTGGCCTGGCCAAAATTCAATACAGTACGCTTTAAACTACTATTATATAACTACTATGAAAATCAAAACCACATGAAAAAATAAAACAAATTGTTGCAGCGCATTAAATCCTTGACTTAAATATTTTTCAAAAGCATTAGATTTTTTCCGAAAGCACCGTTAAACTGAGAAAACGATTCTAAGTAAAACGGAATTATGTCAGTTCATCAGTTGCGTCCTTTTGTGTTATGGCGCGGCAGAATCAGAATATAAAAAACTTGACTAGAAAAATTTGAAAAATAAAAAGTCCTCGCCATATTTCGGAAATTGAATGGAATTAATTTTGTTTTTCATAAGTTTTTTCTGGCGATTGTTGCCAGAAACAAAAAGATACATGTGGCCACAGAATACATGTGGCGTCCCCAGAGAAAGTTTTTAATTTTTCGGGTCAGACTTTAGTAACAAAAGCACTGTGTTATGACGGATTTTACCAGAATTTGGAATAAAGCGTATGTACTTGTCATATTATTATTGTGGTCGATTATTACGTAAGTATTTTTAACGTACATTTTCTTTACAGCTAGCTAACTTAAGATAGATTTTCAACTAATACTGGAAGCGAACTTTATTTTCGCTCAAAAAGCTACTAAGTAACTACCTCCGTCTTCGAAACGAAGCTGCAAAGAAAACAAGACCTGTCACAGTTTGCAAAATACTGGCAGTCAAGAAACAAGTGCTGTAGTCGTAGTTCCGAGCAAGCGACCAAATTAAGATGAACGCTGCTACGATGAAGTTGCTTGTAGTCATAGTGGCTGTTACATCGAAGTCGTATAATGTGCTGTTGTATAAAGGCTGTTGTAGGATGTTACTGGCTGCTGTTGAGAAGCTTGCGAACATGCACCAGATGACTAGGAAGCTCTGGCTGGTGGTAAAAGTGATGCCTGGAAAAGAGCGGGGAAATGTTGAGGCGATTTTTTTTAATGGGTGAGAAAATAGGATAATAATGGCAACAATGTTAGAACAACTGAAGAATTTCGGCTTCAATATTGAATTCTGCCAGTTTTAAAACAGCCTTTATCGCCCGTGGGCATTATTAGTTTTCCCTAAGACTGAAATAATTAATATTTAATTACTTTTTGAAAAAATGACGTCTTTTACCGTCGGTTTACATATGTAATTTTATATTTTCAAACGAAAACCATTTCGTTCGGGCTGGGCCTCAATCTCCGTCCGAATAGCCGAATTTACCATTTTCGCTTCAAGAAAGAAGTAATGGATATAGTTTTACCGTAAAACCCGAGAGATCCACAAACACAGAAGAGAGCGCAGAGTCGCGCCTTCTCGTTGATTGACTTGGGAAGCGCTATGCAAAGCATGATGAAGCATAGTGCGGCGCCGTGAGCAACTGCAGTCAGGAGGGAAACCTGAAATTAAGAAAATAATAATGTCTCTAGAAAAAAATAAAGTATTATTCCCGTTCTTGTACAATTATAACTTCGTTCACTGCTTCTCTATCATTTTATGTGATTTTATCAGCTAACAGTTTTTCCATTGGGAATGAGAGATGTTCTCGCGGTAAAAGGTAGCATATGTGTTATTCTGATGTATAAGCTGTATTATTGTACAGTTTAATTCAAATCAATTCAGTAGTTTTTAGCGTAAAAGATAACAACAAACATCCATACATCCTCACAAACTTTCGCGTTTATAATATTAGTAAGATGACAAATTAGAAAGAAAAGCAGCGTATTCTCTGGCAGTAGCTACAGTAGTCAGTTCAGTACATACAGCTGGACGCGTTCGCATTACGAGTTTCGCCATATGGAACAGCTATGGAATAACGGTGTTCTAAAAGTAGTGTCTAACCGCTTTTACGCCATTCCTCCTTTTAGTCGCATTTTACACAATCTCCACAAAATTTTGGTAGAATTGTCTAAGCAGAATCACATGACATGCGACGATCCATTTGATCCTTTAAGATTTTATAAAATCTGCTCTTTTAAAAGGGTTATCTACGTAAAAATATCTCGCACTCACCTGCCAAATATTTAAAGTGGGATTCATCAACCACACGTGTGGTGGGAATGCCGCTCCTAAAACCAGCACAGAAAACGTCGTACACAAATGCAGTAACGCGTAGAGGTAGAAGTTTATATCTAGCAGCATATTCTTCACAGTTATAAAATTCTTTTTCATCGATGCCGTGCGTCTGGCTGTACCAGGCGGGACCTCTGTTGGAAAGACTATATTGTCAGGAGGAGCGTCTACTGTAGTCTCTCTGTATAACGGCTGTGGATTTTGACCACTTCTATCTATATCCTCTAGTTCTTGATAGCCGTTGACTCTAGCGTAACTTGTAATGTCTAAGCTTCCAAAGTCTGATGAGAACCGACTTGTTGACGGGTTATCACTGAAAGCATTGGTGAAATCTGATGAGAATCTGTTATTGTTATCGCTGGCTCTTTCTCTCGTATATATCGAAGGGTGTTCGATCTCTCTTGCATCTCTTCTAGAGTTGAAGACGACTATATCGTCTTCATCGTGTGTTGTAGTTGCTTCAGTATGCTGCACTGTTACTGTTGCATGTCCTGGTTCCCTGTTTTCCCTATTTTGATTGAAAACGACATCGTCCTCATCCTCTATAGCATCTCTTACCCTATTATAAGTAGTTCTGATAACCCTTTCAATGTAAACTGGACGTGTGTATGAAGCCAAGAATATGCAATTCTGCATTAAAATGGCTCCGTATATGTGGACGACGATATCTCCAGTGTGTATAGTGCAAAGGTAGCCTATTAACAAAGGTACTAAGCAGTTACCGACTGAAGGGGCCATTTTTACTATTCTTTGAGCCATCGTAAGTTTGTCTCGGAAGTAATGTACTATGATAAGATCCGTCTGTTGCCCTGTCAATGCGCAACCAATTCCTGAAAAGAAATATTTCTTTTTAATTCAATTGACTTGTAAGAAGCTTTTGATTAGATAACTGGTTTTAAATATCTATAAAAGCTTTTCAATGTTTGAAGTCGTCACGTCGTCTTACAATACAAACAAATACGTATAATTACAGTACCATCTACTGTATAAGTTAAAATGATAGGCAACTATTTTCAACCAATTGTCAGCCTTTCATTCAATGTGTTATCATCATACTTGCGATAAAAATATTTGCAAAAAGTGTATGCAAGAATTTAGGTCTGTTTCTTTCTAATCAAGGGGATTTCGAGGTTACCTACCTCAGAAACCCTGGTCTGGTGTCGGAATTGTTGAGCCGCCTTAGGCTCGTATAAGGACTACATCCGTAGATAGTAGCCGGGACCAACGGCTTTAAGTGCCATCCGAAGCACGGAATCATCTTTATTTTCGGACAATCAGGTGATTCAGCCTGCAATGACCTAAGCAAATTGGGGAAAGTCTCACAAAGTGACATTTGTTTAACGATCCCCACCGGCCCACTGGGATTCGAACCCGGAACCTCCGTAACGTCAAAGCCGTCAAACGAGCTTTTGACCACTCGACCACGGAGGTTTAGGTCATTATCGTATTATATTGTGGCTAATAATTATGATACAAACAAGGAATTACTAATTTAATTGGCTGGCTATGTAAGTATTTTAGCTACGTATTGATTTAAAAAACCTAGGTACTAGTGAATTTTACTGTGCCTTTGTAAAGTCTATAAACCCTAGCTTATCATTCGAACATAATTATTACAAAGATTTATCTATCAACTGAATTTGAAGACATTTCAAATGTAATGGTCCTTAGATAGTTACATTTATTTCAGACAGTCCTAACTAAACAATAATATTGCACTTTTAAACGTACCTGCGAAAATTCCACCGAATATGCTTATGATATGGCTATTGCTGGTCGGATCTGTTGTATAGCTGGACAACAAAACTCCTGCTACCGTCAAACACAGTCCAGATAGAGCCATAAACCTCGGCATATTGAAGGTCTTCACCACGGCGCGACACCATGACTCAGTCAGCAACCTGATCACTACCAATATAAACGGCACTAGAGCCACATCAACATCCCACAGTTTGATCTCTTCGTCTTTATCGTGTTCTTCCTCACGAATAGATTTGAGGATTATTAATCCGTACATAGAGAGTAGGGCAGGGACGGTTATGTGATATATGGCGGCAGATGCAACGATTAGCCAGCCGTAGCCTCCGTCGGGTGGAGTAGGCCCAAGTTCTGGCTGCGAAGCGACTACATTGTCCAAATTAAGGCTCACACTGTGACGACGATCGCGTTGAACCACCTGAACTTCACTAACACCAGAACTTTGTTGGTTTTCCATGTCTTTCGCGCAATAAACAATAACTCATGTCAAAAATATGCTTTGTAAATTGCTAAGTGAGTAACTCGGACAGTTATCTGTACGCTTTAGTTTTATCTTATCGTCGGTTATCATTTCTCGTAATCAACTTGGACTAAATATTTTGAATTTGCCGCCTCAACTATAATAAGTTTTTCAGTGCATTCCATTCTATCTAAAACTTGAAAGTTGGTTGGTATAGTTTTCTTGAAAGTTGGTTGGTATAGTTTCCTTCCTGAGTTATTCTTATTTATTTTAAGTATTCTACGGTAATTCCAATAAGCAAAACCTTCTTTATTTGCATTTTGTTTGCTTTTGTAAAATGAAAAGAAAATATCAGCTATCATTTCTGAACGAAAAGCTACATTTATAAACCAACCAAATTAAAAGACTACCTACAACGTTGGAACAAACGAAATAGCAATATAAAAATGCATATTAAAGAATGAGACGCCATATGTTTGATGTATTGACAGATAACTTTTCAACTTATTCACATAGCACAAAATAGTTCGTCGATTTTTATGACTGTGCGACGCTCTTATTAGAAAAATCCATTATTTATCGTTTAATTCGACTAGTACATAGTACTAATCAATAAACACAAAGTTTTAGTGATCTCCACCCACTATTCCATTCATAAATATAACATGTTAAATGTAAAAACTGATGTTTAGTGTCGTGTTCAACTTCCGTGAAGCCCCAAGCATTTTAATTGCCCTAGTGGTTTGGGGCATGGATCGTGGGATTTCTGCATCTTGTACCCATGGATGAGCGTCGTGATTCCTCGAGGCAGCTATGGAAACGGAATCTGTGAGGTCTGAGCACAGCGGGCGTTCGCGGCGCAGTTCTCGGCACCGTCAGCATACTCACAGAAGTACCCGGTAAACTTTGTTCTAATTTTTAAACCCTAGAGAACTACTTAACTGTAGCCCCTAGTAGTGATGACTTTTTGGCGAAATTTGCAGCATATACTTGTCGTCTTGTTTCTTCACTACATACTTACAATTTTTGCCTGTCAGATCTTCATTGTATTACTTGTGATAGGATAATTTCCACGATTCTGCCATGAAGCTGTTTCTTTATGCTATGCTAACTATTATATACTAAATAGTACCATATAAAAAAAATATATTAGTATGCTTGCTGGTTCAAGATATTATGTAAATAATGTTGTCTCAGTCTGAATTGAATACAGAATGAGCTTGTATCAGGCTTGCATATAAATAAACAATTTACCTTATGTGAAGATCAAAATGTACTTGTCACTTAAAAAATAAACTTCATACTTTTCCAGGAGTAACAAGTCAAGAAAGGATCAGGACAGTCCAATGGCACCGTTCCAAACAAGCGTAAACATAAACCCGGAGATGGGTAGAGACGGACAGGAAGTTATTGAAGTCCAGATCCTACCACAGGATGAAAACTGGGGAGAAAATACTACTGCGGTAACGGGAAACACTTCAGAAGGCTCACAATCAATGGAAGATGTCAGTAACTGGCCAACGGAGTCTGATAATGGGATTGGTTCAGTCTGTTCTAGATATATAGGCTCAACAATTACGCTGGGACTGGCCTTTGTATCATTCGTGAGTCCACTGGCGATGGTTGTTCTGCCTAAAATTGGGTTCTTCCCAGGTCTTACTGACAATATTGCTATACAACCCAGTCAACGAATACAGCTTCTAGCATGTGCAGCTGAATGTAAAGGAATTTTGTTATCATTAGCGTTTAAATTAGTACTACTAGCAATTGGAGTGTGGGCTGTGTTTTTACGCCCCAGAAATGCAATTTTACCTAGAATTTTTGTATTCAGAGCGATGACTTTAGTCATACTAGCAGTTTGCACTTTCTCATATTGGCTGTTTTATATAGTCCAAATAACGGAAGCAACAAAGGCTTTAACGCTTGGTGAAGAAGCAGTGGATTATAATTCTCTAGTGTCTTACGTATCAAGTTTTGCTGATACATTACTGTTTATACACTACATAGCTGTAGTTTTGATGGAGATTCGGCATTTAGAGCCAGTGTACTATGTTAAAATTGTGCGAAGTCCTGATGGTGAAAGCAGGTCCTATCCCATTGGACAATTGAGTATACAACGAGCAGCTGTATGGGTTTTACAGCGGTACTATACGGAGTTTCCAATCTATAATCCTTATTTGGAAAAAATACCAATATCAAAGTCACAGAGAAAAGCAGCATCCAGTATTAAGTTTTATGAAGTTGATGGATCTACAAACAATACAGGGCAAGCAAGGTTAGTAAAAATTCCTGTTTCTATCTATCTATCTGGGAGACGTCTACGAGTGGCGCAGACGGGTGATCAGCTCCCGGTATAGGAACTATTTCACCCCAAAATTCCTGTTTACTTACACTATTTCGTTGACTATGTTTTGGAAGTTGGTGGAGGTGTTGGGATAAGGATCTCTCTTGAATAATGATAAGGTTAAAAAAATGTATGTATGCTAAGTCCAAATGTAAATACAAATCTGACTGTATCTTATACAAAAGAGGAATTCTTATGGTAGCAAGCAGCAAGTAAGCAGTATAATCTGGGAGTTTTAATGTAATCTATCAAAAAGAGATCAGGCGCAATTTTCAAAACTTCTTTTCCCACTTCCAGGGGCCCGTTTCACGAAGCTACAAGTTACAATTCCTTGTAAAATTAAATAGCAACACTGACCAAAAGCGGCAACATTAGTAGTTACAAGTGTTTCTCAACGTAACTTTTTAACAATTGTAATTTTTTAGCTACAAGTACAAATTTACAATTCATAGACATTTTTTTTGTTTCTATTGTAAAATTTCGATAAATCGAACAAGTGTTTCACAAAATAACTCAAACTTGTTAACTTTTTATCTGTCAAACTTTCTACAAGTCTACCTAACTCTGGAGCTAGGTAGACTTGTAAAGTTTAATAACATTTAAATTTAAAAAGTAGCTGAAGCATATTCTGCTTAGTAATATATTGTGAATTTAAGTTTTATTAAAGTTATTTATGTTTTGTAGGTACAGTCAGCAACATACACTAGGGGAATTGATTCAAATTTATATGGATTTGATTATTTACTATTACAGATCAAGTTAATTGTTTTTACCCACTGATAGGAAACTATCTAATTACCCAGGATAGTATATTTAAGTAGTAAGGAAATTCAGTTACAATACTATGATCAAAGGTTTCAATAGTAAAACAGAGCAGTTTGGTAGCTATTTACAATTAAAAGTCAAGTTCAACCTTTTATCGGTATGTACACAATAAGATCATGGAAACAATATATATAAATAGAGAAAAAAGTATGTACCTGGTTACCATGGAGGACTTTTTCATATTTTGCCAAAAGACGTCTCGGGTATAAGATAAATATTTCCCGGCTGGTACAAGCCCTATTGCTAGGGCAATATTATGAACTTCAGTCGAAGACTTCAGTACATGTGGCATTTTTATCCTGTTTTGTTAATGTTGGAGAAAAAGCCCCGCAAAGCACATCTCTTTTAAAAAAAATCTTTTAGTAGAAGAATTTTATGCTCCTTCCTTTCAATCTTGTTCCTTGAGAAGTTCCAAAGTTTTCAAAGTGATTTGTTTTTAATATAAAGACTCATATGGTTGCTTTTAATTTAATTGCTAATAATATGAATTGTTACCAAACAAACCATAGTATGTACCAAAGGCTCGCTAGTTTGGCATTTACATGAGTCAATGGTTGAACGAATATTTTGTGCTATGTTATTTAATTTTTGGGTACTACACTTGTAAAATCGAGAATTCGTTCCTTGTAATCTGACTCTATAGTCATTTGACTATAGTGATTCTCCAAAACGATGTTTGTGAAACACTTGTACTTGTAAATTATTAAATTTTTGAACTTGTACTTGTAGAATTGTAACTTGTTACTTGTTGCTTTGTGAAACGGGCTCCAGCTGTCGTCTTACTAATAATGCGTGACGTGATCAGGTCAACGACCGGTTCGTGTACGGGCAGTGCGAGCGGTCGCCGTCGAGACTCCGGGTCTACTCACAACGAGCGCTATTACGAGGAGGCGGAGCGAGAGAGGCGTGTGCGAAAGAGAAGGGCGAGGCTGCTTACGGCTGCTGAAGACGCCTTCGCTCACGTTAGAAGAGTGCGGGTGTCTAGCGCTAACGGTAAGTCATGGTCCAAGAAAACAAGGTCTAACCGTTAGACCACGTGACTGACACAAGCCTACGTCATTTTGTCTATTCATCCTTGTCTATTACACGCATTCTACAAGGATGAATAGGCAAAATGACGTAAAAATGACGTAGGCTCGTGTCATTCACGTGGTCTAATGGTTAGACCTTGTTTTCTTGGACCATGCGGTAAGTCAAACTGCCGAACTGTCAACAGATTTCCAAAACGATAATTTGCGAATGATAATATTCACGTACAGTTTGGCAAAAATGTCTTGAAACGGAACTAATCTTACTTCTCAGAAATATCCATAAGTTAGAGCGTGATAGTATGACATAAAATGGCAACACCAAAAAGGATGTGGCGCCCCTATTAATTTCTAAACTTTTGCCAAGCTGTAAATATATCAAATCTGGCCCTAACCTAATTTAACCTAACCCCTTTAGTTTTCTCCCTTGAAACATCCCTTAAATGGGATGGAAACCTAACCTAACGTACCCATAAAACCTGTTTGGAATTATTGAGCCTAAAGCTTCTGCCATGGCTCGTGTAAGCAATGGCTTTACGTATTTTCCGAAGCACGGACTAACAAAAGTGGCTAAAGTTTCTCAAAGTGACATATTGTTCTACGAGTGCACCACCGAGATTAGTGACGTGAGGCAAGCGTTTGGCCACAGAGCCACAGAATACCAAATAGTAGTCCCTACAGAAGCTGCACTAGGCGACATAATTCATATAAATTGCAACCCTAGCTCCGTTATAGTAAAGTGCAATTCAGATCGCACGGCGCTAAGCGAAAAGGAGTAGTTGCTGCATCTCTCTCTCTCGCGTATTGCGCCACTCTACTAACACGTTTAGGGAATGGGGAATTGGGTCCGCAAACGGCCCGAGACCGCTCGGCCGGGCGGTAGGAGGTAGTTATAGCGCGCAAGTGCATGGAGTGACGGAGGCCTGACAGACAACGCCGCCGTCTCATAAATAAGACTTATGTTTTGACTGATTGATATAGATTTTGTTTTTATGGCTGGCGGTGGGAGCAAGTTCTTAGAAAATATGCTTGGCGGTTAAAAGGTTAAGGACTGATTGCAGATGTAAATGAGATGTTTTTTTGTGTATGTTCCAGGCGGAGCCCTAGGCCCCCGCGAGGCTGCTCAAGCGGTGTTCCCGTCGCTCGCTCGCGCGCTGCAGAAGTACTTGCGAGCCACCAGGCAGCAGCCTAGACATTCCGCTGATTCGGTAACTAATTATTCATACACCTTATTCTAGACCCATTTTGAACTATCTTATAAGATTTATTATTGCAAAGCAAATCACTTAATTTTCCCTAAAAATCATTGTTTTGACATTTCATAAAAAGAAGCTCATTTAGCTAGCCAGTCAAAATCTCTATTGGTTGCATATCTGGTTATTCAAAACTTCTTAAAAAATATATTTATTACAAGCGATTTGTGGTTTCTGATTTAAAGAACCCGTACTGCAGCCGGTATAATACTCAATCTTATTTCCAGGTATTAGCCCACCTCGCCCGCTGTCTGTCCCAGGACGCTTCCCCACGAGCATTCCTCGAGCCGTTTCTAGTAGAAGGCCCAGTGCTCTCCGCAGAACAAGAATCTCGACCCATTCAACGCTGGTCACTTATATCAGACGAGCTGCTAGCACGACCTTTAGCTGACAACATTGAGTTCCAACTGCGTCAAGGTGATATCTCACTAATATGCTCCATAAAACAGCTCCCTAAGTTCAGTTTGAGCGAAGAAGTGGTTGATCCGAAGAGTAACAGGTTTGTTCTGCGGTTGAATTCTGAGACGTCCGTCTGACAGGATGAGTTCTTGAGTAAGGAAGGGCTGAGGTTAGTATGACATGAGTTTATTTAAGTTGGTAATGTTGGTTGGATAAGGCAGTTTAAGTGAGATTGTTTAGATTATTTGTTTTGATGATGATGAGCGTCGATGGCCAAGTGGCTAAGCCCGTTGACTTTCATTCAGAAGTTCGCGGGTTCAAACCTCGGCACGTACTAATGTGTTTTCGATTTTCGAATTCATATGTACGTTTGTTCGACGCTCTTACGGTGAAGGGAAACATCGTGAGGCAACCCGCACTGGGCCAGCGTGGTCGACTAAGGCATATTCACCCTAATATCAGGGTAGGCTCGAGCCCCTCGGTGGGGACGTATATGAGCTGTTAACTTGATTTGTTTTGAAATAATTATCATTGAAGGAAGGAGAAAATATATACTTTAATATTGATTAATTAATAAAGAATCAACATTTGATTTTGCATCATGAATACAATTTCATAACAATATTCATTTCATCTCAATTTTTCAAATTTACGTAAAGTCTTACAGATTTTGTTCTTTAAATCTAAACCTGTATTCGGATATTTTATAGAAGTTACTCATCCTTTAAATATTGTTTGTTATTATTATTATTGTGTCTCACATTATTATACTTATCCAATCAATATTTCTAACTTAATAATAACTAGCAAGAAGTATGTCAGCTAGAAGTAATATGAATAGTTAACTACCGTTAACGATATGGACATACATAAAAAAAAGAATGATAAATGAATGATAGCTTAGTATTAGGCAGCTAAGTTATTAATTTAAATAAAATAGTCGATTGTTAGCTAAGCAAAAACTTACTTTATGTACAGTGCAATAAGCAGGAAATTGATGTGGACTTATTTTTATTTGAAAGACTAAATCGCATTTATTTTTTATACTTAAATCAGTAGGATGATACAAATGAGACCACATTTAAGTTAAGATGGAATTACCTACTTCTATTTTCTCAATGGGAGGTTTTATTGTAGCAAATTAAGAAAAAAAAATCCTTACAAAACAGCTCAACAGATGGCACTAGTAAATAGTGAGGTAATAAATACAGAAGTAATGGATTATAAAAAATTAACATTAAAATTAATCAACTAATTATCCTAAAATTAATTTCAGTCAGAACCATGCCATGTAAATCCGACAAAAAAAGAGTCAAAAAGTCTACAATAAATGTCACTGTTCCCATCTAGCGTCTTCTATGGAAATCTTAAAGAACGCTCGTTTTTTTTAATTTCAAGCTGTCAAAAACCCTCCCATTTGGTGTACCATTATGAAAACGGTGGCGTGGCGCGTTATTCTAGGATAATAATTTGAACGTCGTTTGAACTTATTTCGTTTAATACGAAAACCGCCCCATTTACTTAAGACATGCCGTCGATTTTACTTTGTACATTTTGTGTCATACTTTTTTTACAATATTATTTTTATACTAATTTTAGGTATTATAAGTTAGGTAATTATGGTTTTTATGCACAAAATATTGAAGTTTTAGATTGTAAGTAAAATAAATGTGAGTTTAAGTGATTCTTATGCCTTTTAAATATGGCATCATAACATACCAGTGTGTTATTTGTATAGGCAACTATTAATAATCATATCATAGATTAGGATTAAAATATTTATTGATTAGTAACGAAAATTTACTCTAAATTTCTAGAAATAAGGATCAGAATTGCACTGAACCCATTGATTCAAAAGTGGCTTATGGAGACTGCTTTTTAAGACTTTTTTAGCATTTCGAGTAAGTAGAAGAGTGACTAAGGTTGTGTTAAAACAATTTAAATAATGTCAATGTGTCCCTAAATTGACCAAAGAGTGCTTGGAAATAAAGCTTGTGTAGCATATCATAAGATTGAAAATCAATTGATTTGGCATTATGGAAATGTAAGACTTCAAAAATAAATAATGAGAGTGAGATGGTCAGAGCTTCATGGCAACACTGTTAGTTGCTATTTGTGTCGTTTTATTGTGGTGTTGCCATATGTAAAGCCTGACCAACAAAATAAAAAATCTGCTCTGGGGGCGCCACGTGTATATTTTTACAACTATGGCAACAATTTCCCTTATAAAATTAGTTCTATTGAAATTCCGCAATATGGCGCAGTTTTTTATTTCCCTGGTCGGGCTTTAACTATTTTGTTCTATCCTTATCTGATTTATACTCTTGTGTCGCACAGTGGTAGCAATGTTAAATTTGCAAACATTTTTGTAACCCTAACAAGATTTTCTGGTTTGATATTGGGTATATCAACTATTTAATGAAAAATTCTTCATACTGTGAATTAATTAAAATTTAAAAAGCCTTTTGTATAATGCTTGTGCCTGCGTAGAATAAGTGTATAAAATAAGGAATTGTAGATTTTGGACGGAGTATTGATCATGTATTTACATTAAGTATCAAATGCCTTTTTGAATATGGAATCTGTATATGATATTTTATACATCTCAGATACTTTGTTTTCTCATGGATCTATCATAACATGGCACAAAACGTATGGCTTTGGAAAAGGGTTCGCAGGTTTGATTCCCGCTTATGGAAAATATGTATTCGTGGCACGTATGTTTGTCGCCATATTTCCTATTGTCACTATGAAGGTCTAAGAAAACAAGGTCAATTCAGACCACGTGTTAATAGACAAGGATGAACAGCGCATGATGACGTAGGCTTGTGTCAGTCACGTGGTCCGAATGCAAGACCTTGTTTTCTTAGACCATGGTCACTATGCATTATTTATTCATAAAACCAGTTTTTACATATCCGTATCTACGTAAATATGTTTTATAATTATGATAAAATAGCTTGTATTGTAATAGTAAGGAAATAAATACTCAAAGGAATCTCATAGCACAAACGTTTGTCGAAATGATAGCACAATACTCAGATATTTGATATGTAACATTTTATAAATACATTTTTGTATTTTTAAATATATCAATTGAAATATAGTTTGCTTTTTTAATTCAACTGTCCTTGTTAGTTTGGAAAGGAATAATCCAGACTAGCATATCGGAGATTAGATAAATGAAAGATTAGCTTTATTTTTGTACTTAATTTAAACCACCATCATAAGTCGTCAACATACATAATTTTAATAAAGATTTTGTTCAACATTGAAAAGTTAACAACTACCTAAAGGTAACTAATAAAAAGAAAAATCTCTGTACATAACATATTATCTATCTTATTTCTAAGTCATAAGGTTGAAAATACTTTGCCATTATTAACTATGCTAGTAATTACTGAAACGATGACTGGTTGTGCTCAGTCACCAGTATTGAGCAACTTTGCAGCATTTTAATAGAACAGTTTATAATATAAAAAATAGAATAGATTAATATAAACTCTTTGTCAGTTTAGTTAATAGGCAACGCTGAGATCAAAATAAGGCTGGCATTTCACGGGAGACAAAAGACAGAAGACGAAAGAGGGACGCAGTTATGCGTTAGAATGAGATACAAATACACCGCGCTCACTCTTGCGCATAACTGCCTCCCTTACGTCTTCTGTCTTTGACTACCGTGAAATATCAGCCTAACAGACGATTTTAAACTCTACCATCTGACGCTAAAGTAGCACTTAACGGCAAAACAGTATAAGCCGTAGCAGGGTTATACATGTGTTGTATAAACTTGCACCTAGTCTGGTTTTTAGGTAGACACATTGTGATCCAAACAGCTATAGCAGCAAGCGCGACGCATCCCAAAGAGACTGCTATAGCTATCCCTGTTATGTGGCGTATTCCGCAGATGAAGTATTTGTCATCCAAGTCGTATATTTTCTTGTTGTAGAGAGGTTTTGGGTTTGTGCATCTGGAAGGAAACACAATGATTGAAAACCCCCGCCACAAAACCGTTACTGGATCCTTTTAACAACTTGAAAAGAGCTGATAATCTTAAAATGGCTGAAGACATTTTCTTGGATCATAGCTAAGAACACTCGATTGTACACCTTGCAAAAAAAACTAGATCAAAATCAGCGCATCCGTTTACTACGATGCTGCCACAGAGACAGACAGATCAAACGTCAAACTTATAACACCCCTCTTTTTTGTCGGGGGTTAATAAAATGAAGGTCAGAAGTACATACATACATGAACGGATAATTTCGTTTTATTGATGCGTCGTAATTTCCTTAACGATGAACGTGTTATCTTGACTGAACACCTTATTTATCTATTATATCCATCATCAAGTGTGAGTCATTAAATTCTGCAGACGTCCCTTTGTTATATTTCTGACCGGGTGACCGGCACATATTTTATAAAATCTATTTACAGTAGGTACAAGCGGAATTGTGCTGCTTATCGTGTCGATGACAAATTAGATCAGTGACCCAGAACAGTCACTTCGATTGCATCATTTGCTGCTGATATCAGATCTATTTTCCCGTGGGAAAACTATCCTAGTTTTCTTTGAAGCCCTCTTTAATCTAATCAAAGTGTGGTCGGGAAATACGAACGAACAAACAAACTTTAATCAGCCGAAAGACGCTCACAGCTGGACAAAGGCGTCACCCAAACTTTCACATTTATATGTATAGACTCACCGTAATTGTTCACGGGCGTACGACGGGATTTGTAGCTGCTTCACCCATAGTAAATTACAATCACATCTCCAAGGGTTACTTTGCAGATCCAACTCCGACAACATCCCAAAAGGCTCCATCAATTGCTCGTCAATTGTCTTCAATCGCGACGCTTTGATTGACAGTGTTCGTAGCGTGAAATCGTCTGCATCTTCTAGAACATCTTTACCGAAAGCTAAGGCGCTAAACACTGTCAAATTTCGATTTCTTTCCAACTCTAAATTAACTAAAGCGTGCAATGGATAAAATACGTATTCAGGTATTTCTTTTATCTGTAAATTGTTTATTTTTAACTCTTTCAGAGCTGGCACGTTTGCAAAATCCTCCATTTCTATCACTTGTATTGGATTATCAGATAAATCTAAGTACTCCAATGTGAATGGTAACTCAAATATATCTTTTAAATTGTTATTTGAAATGACTAATTTCTTCAAATTATAAGCGTCAGCAAAGAAATTATCCGGGACGACGTTTAAATTTATCTTTCTTATACTAATGCTTTCAACCTTGTGCGTTAATCCAAATCCGTTTTGGTCAAATATGTTTATCTTCCTCAAACTGGCTCCTATATTGTTGTTATTCAGAATTATTTCCTTCAGTTCTGTGAGCGGATGGAACGCCAATTTGTCGAAACTTTCAAACAAATTATTCGACAAATTCAAATATTCCAACTTCGGCATTCCTTTAAAAGTATCTGCATGTATAAACTGAAGAACATTATCACTCAAATCTAGCAACTTTAGTTCTGGTAATTCAAAAACATTGTTCAATTCTCTAACATTATTTTCGTTCAAAAACAATTCCACCATAACTTTTGATTGTAGTAATTTTGACTTTTGAATTACACTTATGTTATTCATTGATAAGTCTAAAGAATACACCGTTGTTGGTAAATTGTCATTAGAATTCAAAATAGAAGGTTGATACGAACAGTCTATGTATTCTCCAAGATTATCTCCATTTCTGTTGGTCCGGCATGAACAAACACTTTCACATATCGATCCGTTGACATTGTAATTATGTAGGATGATAATTAGGAATGTTATAGTGTTAAAAACAGTTCGAGACATAGCTGTGTGGGATTCCGGCGATTACTGATAGGCGGTGTGTTAGCAAAGGCGGTACCACGTCAGATAACCTTATCGGTATCAGCGATACGCTATTTGATTGTTGGCAATTTCATTCTTGTTTAATATTTCACTTTTTAGGTCGACGCGTAGTTTATAAATATAAATATGGATCTGATCAAACCCAAAGCAATATCTCCCGGAAAAAACCTTTTCCATACGGTCTGGCTGAAATTCCTGTTTTGTATGGGAATGTAAAATAGGATTTTAACTATCTATGTTCCTTCACAAGTTATTTTTTTTATGAATTAAAAAATGCGTTTTTCCCTTTTCTATAAATCATTGGAAATAATAGATAGACGAAATGTTTGTTTCAATAGTTTATTTAGTACTCAAGATTATAAAACTTATTTGCTAAGCTAATAAAACTTATAAAACAACTAGTACTTATTTCTAGAACCGTCCTCTTGTATTCTGGGCTGTGTTTTTGGAACTAGCATCGTCGTGAGCCTGCAAAGTGTTATTATTCTGAGTAAATTTACATTTTTATTGGTTAGACAATCAGTTTCGATAACCAACCTCATATATTTGTAACAAACTGGCTCGTAATGTTCAAATAGCACTAGTATTTAAAGTGCAGTACAAAACCTGAGAGCTTATCTGTGGCGTAGTGGTTAGGACAGTTGTTTACCATACGGGAGAGCGCGGGTTCAAGTCCCGACACGTACTTTTGAATTAATTTGTACGTTTATTTGACGCTCTTACGGTAAAGGAAAACATCGTGAGAAAATCCTGACCAAATAAATAAAAATCCTGCTCTGGGGGCGCCACGTGTATATTTTAACGACTATGGCAACAATTTCCCTTATAAAATTAGTTCCATTGAAATTCCGCAATATGGCGAAGTTTTTATTTCTCTGGTCGGGCTTTACGTCGATGGTATTTTGTTTTAAGTGAGGCATATTTGCGGCCTCGTCTGCCACGAGTTATTGCGGCAGTATATCGTAGTTTCTCCAAGCTGAAATGAATGAATAAAAGAAATACCTTAACAACAATAGCAGTGGTAGGGCCAGTGTTCCACAGGGCTCCCCTCTCGTCCACGAAGGCGCACTCGACGGCCACCGTGTACAGACCCGCTTGAGGCACCGAGATCAGCTGTTGCGCGGAGAAGAAGTCGCGAACGGGCGCCACAGTTTGAGTCGCCGTTAGAATCGGCGGCACGTTCGTTAGTTCTACAGTCTGGAAATTGTATTTTGTAAGTAAAATATTTGATATAACCATTGATTTATTTATAACAGACCACAGATAAAACATGAAGGATTCAAAAATGGAACAATAAAACAAATTATTACTTATTTCTTTTTTTGATGTGAAATAGGTATCTATGTAATATAGGCGAGTGGTAAAACTTATTATTGGCGTGGTGACTGGGTCGCCACGCTATATTAACCAAAGAAAACAATTCTGTGTATCACAAACCAACTTGGAAAGCAAGTAAAAAGCAAGTTTTATTCCGTAGGATTTTAGGTGCAATGTACATTATCTTATGATATGAAGTACTTGTTTATGTTATATGAATTCCAATGTTTCACGTCTGGCGTCCCGTGACGGTTCACAATTTTTTTTAAGTCGGCTATGGTGGTAATTTTCCCGATTCTCTATAAATTTAAATCGCCGTCTTTTTCGTTCATAAGGGAACTGATAAGGACGGGAGATGAACGCATTGAGTTTTGAATGAATGAGGATCCCAAAATAAGAGCGTTACTGTCAAATTAGGTGTCATTTGTGCAATAGAAGCGCGCTTTTTGCACCTCTGGTCAAATCAATATTTGCCATCTCTAAGATTAAATTGTCAATTTTTTGTTCCTCTTTGTCTTCAAAACCGTGAGAAGGGCATGAAATTTAAAATGAGGACAGGGAGAAATCAAATTAGCCATACCTGTGATTTTTCAGTAGTACGTGGATGAGGCGTCGCATTTACTGTGATCTGGACTCCTTTCACCTCCCTTTGTTTCTGTTTTTTACTGCAACGACAAGAAACCTTTAATAAAACCGATTCGTCTCATTTCCCTCATGGCTTTAGGAATTTAAATGTGGAAAAACATATTATAAAGCCTGCCTAATTTTGTAACCGCGATTGTTGCCAGAAATGGTAAAAAATACATATTATTACAAGGCGTCTATAGTCTTTTAAAGCTTGCCGGAGAATTAAAAATCCTGCGCTGGGGGCGCCACGTGTATATTTTTACGACTATGGCAACAATTTCCCTTATAAAATTAGTTCCATTAAAATTCCGCAATATGGCGAGGTTTCTTATTTCTTTGGTCGGGCTTTACCTTATTATGTAAGTATTTATTTCCAATGTTAACCTCTATATCAGACTATCTAATGAATAATATAACAATGGTCAATACTATTAGTTAGCTTTCATTGTTTTTCTGATTTATAAAAAAGACAAACCAATCCTTCTTTTATTTTTGCATCCGTATACAATACACAGCAACATTAGTCGCAATGTCCAAACACAGATCGTTTTGAATTTATTTCGCGCGGCGGCGGCGTTATGGTTAAGCGAGCGGAGCGGCAGCGTAGGTATAAACAAAGCGTCACGCGCGGACGGCGAGTGTCCGCGAACTGATATAGCCCTGCCTTTTGCCGGCCGGGCCGGCACATCTGCCGATCATATCTAAATTCGGGAGTGAAACTGGTATGAGTAAAGCTTTCAACGCTTTCAACTTCCCCGGCCCCGTAGCCTAGTTGGTAGTACGTCTGCCTACTGAGCACAGGGTCGCGGGTTCGAATCCCGCCCAGGGCAAACATTCGTGTGATGAGCATTTGTGTTTACCTTGTGTCTGGATGTTGATATCAGCCGTCTGGCACCCATAGTACAGGCTCTGCCTAGTTTGGATCAGATAGCCGTGTGTGAGATGTTCCACATATTATTATTATTATTCTGAAATGACGTCATTAAGTGTTCTGTGGGAGTCTATAGTGAATTTTTTTTGGTTAGAATTTTTGAATTTGAACGTTACCTGAGTGGCACGGCGGGCATTATAACCCCCTCCAGTTTGAGAGCGAGGCGGTGCGATTGCGGGAGCGTGGCGGCGTGCTCGGCGGGCGGGGCGCGGGGCGCGGGGGTCAGCGACACCAGGCATAGGGCTCCGCCCCGCAGGTGAGCGCACACCCCGCGCGGCCACACCGCGCCGCGGCTTAGCGCACGCACGCATGCTAGGATCGCGGCGCATTGCTGACGAATTGATTTGGGATTTAGTGCTTCGTCGAAATCAAAATTATTTATTAATGGGACATAGTGAAAACCAACTAAATCAGGAAAACATTACATAGATCCCTCATTACACAAATAGTGAACAAAATACTGTAGACTCTACTACAGTGTAGAGGAAAAGGTACACGCCGCGCGGCCACACCGCACCGCAGCTTAGGGCACGCACGCTACACGCTGAGATGATGATGTTGATGATGATGACCACTTTATGTATGCGACTGTTTGTTGTCAGAAACGGAGCCCCTCAGGCGTCGCGTCGTCTCCTTCACGATGTTTTTCAATATCAACGCGCTAGGCCGTGGTCCGAGGCTCCCTCGAGCCGCCCCTAAACGCGTTGGTATATGACTTTTTTTGGGGTAGAGTCTTCCGCTCCCCCACAAGTCCGGTGAAGCTTGATCGGTCGTACTTTTTCGACTCAAGCATAGGTCAATAATAAAAAAAAAAGTGACTGCGCCACATACTACGTCATTAGAAGAGCGACCAATTAGAAGCCGAGGCTTGAAACGCGCTATCAGAGTTTCGCAAGACATTGAACCATTGCACTAGGCGACATAATTAATATAAATTGCAACCCTAGTTCCGTTATAATAAAATGCAATTCAGATCGCACGGCGCTAGGCGAAAAGACGAAGTTGCTGCACATTGAACAAATACAAGTTCCAACGAAGTAGGTACAATTGGACCGCGGTCCCCGGCCTCACCACCCCCAAGGAAGATCTTCCCTTTGCCTCCACAAATACTCACAGCATGCGTGATCCCGGGCTGGCTAGTGGCATGCCGCGCCAGTTTGTCTGCGATGGCGCTGAGCTTGTGGCTGGCGCTGAGCGCTATCATCTCCTCTCAGGTGCGCGCCGTGAGCTCCTGGCTGCCCAGTGGCTATACTCACAGCATGCGTGATCCCGGGCTGGCTAGTGGCATGCCGCGCCAGTTTGTCTGCGATGGCGCTGAGCTTGTGGCTGGCGCTGAGCGCTATCATCTCCTCGAGCGTGCGCGCCGTGAGCTCCTGGCTGCCCAGTGGCTATACTCACAGCATGCGTGATCCCGGGCTGGCTAGTGGCATGCCGCGCCAGTTTGTCTGCGATGGCGCTGAGCTTGTGGCTGGCGCTGAGCGCTATCATCTCCTCGAGGGTGCGCGCCGTGAGCTCCTGGCTGCCCAGTGGCTATACTCACAGCATGCGTGATCCCGGGCTGGCTAGTGGCATGCCGCGCCAGTTTGTCTGCGATGGCGCTGAGCTTGTGGCTGGCGCTGAGCGCTATCATCTCCTCGAGGGTGCGCGCCGTGAGCTCCTGGCTGCCCAGCTCGGGGGCTCTCTCAAGCTGCCCCATCGTCACCTGCTCTATCATCTGCGCTAGCAGGGCGTATGTGTGCTGCGAACTGGTGGTTTGGTTCAGGACATTACTGCTAATCTTGAAGCCCAGCGTCCTTTATATAGGACACTAGCTTTCCGCTGCGAATCCGCCCGCGTTAACTGAGGCTCGCAGTAAAAAGTAGCCTATGTTACTCAGGGTGAATGTAACTTTCTAATGGTGAAAGAATTTTTGAAATCGGTTCAGTAATTAATGAGTTTATCAATTACAAACTTACACACATACACACACACACACAAAAATACAAATCTTTCCTCTTTATAATAATACTATGAAGGGCCACATTTAACTCATGCCGCGATCGTGATACCGTAATGCTGCACGGTCACGCGACTGAAGTTTATAAGAATTTTTTTTGAGTTTTTAACGTTCCTTAGGGAAAGTTGTTCAGTTTCATGAGTACTACCCCTATGTTGCGGATATACAACCAGTTCAATCGTCTTATCGGGCCTCTGCGATACAGCCTTTTTACAGTGCGCAGAACATTATGTATTGTTATTGTTGTCTGTTCTGCTTGTTTTGTACTTTTTTTTTGTATTTTTACACGCTTTATATTAGCTTCACTTGTAAGTAACTATGTATGTAAGAAAATCTTGGAATCTTAATTTGACCCACTTCCCGGTCTTCGATTAGGATGAAATTTTGCACACGCTCTGAGTTCTGATGACAATACATGACTACCTAAGAAAACGTCATTACAAATCCAATATGGCGTTGGCGGCCTCCCCATTACAATATGTACGTAAAAAATCTTGGAATCTTAATTTGACCCACTTCCCGGTCTTCGATTAGGATGAAATTTTGCACACGCTCTGAGTTTTGATGACAATACATGACTAGCTAAGAAATGTCATTACAAATCTAATAAGGCCGCCTCCCTAAGATGGCGAACTGGCTGTTTGAAATCCACCCCCATGATATGGGTATCAAATGAAAGGGTTTGCTGTCAGGAATACGAAAAAAACAGTCACGGGACTTAAATCCAATATGGCGGACGTCCAAGATGGCGGACAGAAAGCGTGTTTTTTAGTTTTTTAAACTATGTATAATTATTACTGTACATTTTGTTCTGTGTGGTGTAAATAAATATCTTCTTATCTTATCTTATACAAGCGACGCTTAGTGCAGGGTCCGCTGTTAATAATAATTGTTTAATACTGTACACTATGGATTGTAGCTTTTAATAAAATTTTCGTATTCTTATTCTTAATTTCCCGGTGTATAAAGGATACATGTGTAGGTGTCGCAGCGTGGACTCGTCCGCGTGGAAGGACATGCGCGCGATGGCAGCGTAGCGTTGAGCGACGGCAGATATCGCGCGCGCCGCTTTGCGCAGAGCGTTCGCGCACGCTCCCGCCTTCGCCGCTGGGTCGCGAGCGGCCTGATACATTATTATAAGACTATCTATAAATCGAAAATCATTGAGCTTGGGCAGGGACTTAAACCCGCATCTCATCTCTGTTTTCTGTGTTGTGATGTCCTACAAATAAAATTTTCTGATTTCTGATCTTGGCCCGGATAGCCAAGTAGATGTGGATTCAAGTCCCTGCCCAAACTCAATGATTTTAATTTTTCGCTTCGATTTATAGATAGTAAATTAACAGATGACATCTGTAAGTAATAATAACTAACTAGTAACTAATATTAACTATTTTTATAATAATCATCATAATTTTATTTGCTAGAAAATGGTACAGGTTCGCAGATAAACAACACATGATCTTTGAAACTATCAATATTTATTCACTTGTACTTGTTCTTGTTTCACTTATTTAATATTTATTGGAAAACCCAACTAGTTTCGCTCACATGAGCATCATCAGGGGCACTTTTTACATTTTATTCTAACTAAAAAAAAAAACGAAGTACAAGTGTTTTTCAAATCAATACAATGGAGTTTCACCAAGCGCCAACAATCGCAAGTATAAATTACATGAAT
>OX419594.1:13841194-13891456 GCA_948473455.1 Teleiodes luculella | reverse complement strand
GTTTTCTTAGACCATGCGCAAAGAGTAAGAAAGTAGTAAAGAGTAAGAAACCCCACACTAGTCGCGCATACAATCTTCCGCGTCCGTCTTTTGTTTCTCTCGCTTTTCCTGCCTATGATAGTGTGCGCGACGGTCAGCGCTGGCATCCGACGACGAAGCTAGAAAGACGCCCGTGTATGAGTTCATTTATAGTTTGTCTTGTGCACAAAATAAAAAGTTTCCAGAAAGTCCACTCCCGCCGTCCTTGAAATTAACTACCTAAACTTGGTTGACTCCTTGAAAAACGTGTATCGTCATTTTTGTGTTGTGTTTAAACAGCCAAATACACTACAACAGTAATAAGAACACATCCATTTTTTTTAGCACATCAAACATCAAAACTTGCTTAATAATCGCGAGAGCGACGACTGCACGTGGTCTAAGCTTGTACTGAGCGTGGTCCGAGCAAGCCTGTAAACGCATTGATCAATGTGTGCGTAAAAATATGGCGCTTAGGCCATCTGTCTAGGCGCGCCGCGCGCCGCCGCTATACGTAATTTGTGTCTTGTGACAGTGGTCATTGCTACGGGGGCTATATGTATATGTGCTTACCTCCCCCCCCCCGCGGCGCCCGCACCCCCCCACCCGCTCGCCACCTCCCACCCCGAGCTGGCCTCCTCCAGCCCACTCATACCTGCACACAAACAATACATGTACAGCAGTGTTGGGTAGTGACGCTCACGCACACATTTAAATGACCAACTCGCTTGATCGGCTATATTTAGGTATATAAGTTAGTACTTAGTAATAATAGCTCTTTTTTGGTTCATTGGGCATTTTACTGAGTGAGGCCCTTTTTGTGTGGGTGTCGCAACACAGGGGGATGTTTGCACGTAGGTAGTTGTCCTATAAATAAATATATAAAAAAACAATAAAGCTTTCAATAAAGTATCAGCGCTCCGCTGTCTACTACGTTCTGCGTGTTTCATTGTTGTTGCCGTGTTGTTACGATATCACAGAAGAAAATAATAGTACTAACCCGTACAGTAAGGACACTCACACCCGTTTGCACTAAACTTAAGAATCGCTTAAGTTAATGCCTAAAGTATTTAGGTGAGATTTGGTGAACATTTTGTTTGCTAGTAACCTTCAGACTATTTTTAATTTGCTTAGTTTCTGCCTACCTTTATGAGCCCAATTAGACTGTTAGTGAAAACCAATTACTTTTTTAAGCTTTAGTTAGCTTAATGCCCGTTTTCACCAACGTCCTCTAAGTTTAAGTGACCCTTAAAAACATTTTAGGTGACCCTTAACGCGATTTTGGTTTTCACCAACAGTTAGGTGTCTAAAGAAGTCCCCTAAAGTTAGGGGGTCGAATATCGGGCCCGTAAACATACGGGTCAGTTTCAAATAAGCAATGTATATGCTTTCTCTACTGTTATGTTAGTTAGTTTCGTGTTTTTTTATAAATAATTTTAATAACTGTCTCTAATAACGTAACGGCGATTATTAAAATACTCTGCGAACGACAAATATCATTGCAAAAATGATAACTTGGTCTATTTAACAAGTTAAAAAATTATCAGCTCATATCCCCAGTAAAGGGCTCGAGTCTATCCTGAATTAACTAAAGTGGATAGAGCTAAGTCGGTCGATTTAATTCAGACAAAACAAAGAACCTAGAAAGTTCACACTTAAAAAGTAACAAAATAAATTTTGCCCTGTAGGGCAATCTTGTAAGATTTCACTACCTGCTAAAAGGAACAAAACGTTTTTTATTATTGTTACGGTTCTGCAACAGGTAGCCATATGGGCAGGCATCCATACAAAATAAACAATGAAATTACATTGATATTGTCCAAACACCTTTCTTCCTGCCATATAAAATATTTTAACCTCCGAATAATTTGTGCTTAAAGTGCCCTCTACCACCATCTGCCTACAATTAATAAACCAAAACTGATGTATTCAAAATAATGTACGTATTCGTATCGCATCTGAGTTTAATACCTACATATAAAAAAGGACACATTTAGAGCATTTAATTTTTTTTATATAATAACACGATATTATCAAAATACTAGCATGTTATTGGGCTCGGATAACAGGTACAGTCCATAGACCCACCACTATCTGTCACTTAACTAAGGGACCCTTACTTTAAGGGCTGATACAATGGTGAAACTGAATTTAAGTTACGGGATGGTTTAAGGGATACCATAGCTTAGGTGACACTTACTTATGGGATCGTTTAGGGGTTGTTGGTGAAAACGGGCATTAGTCTTTCTTAATTACGAAACCCCTAAGACAAGGTTAGTGCAAACGGGTGTCACCGCCCCGCGCCAAAATGAGTACGAGCCCCCTACGCACCGCACCCCGCAGGCACCGCGGGACTCTACTGGGGTGTTTTGGGGTGTTTTACATAATAGCATGTCAGTGTTTGACTTTTAGGTGATATTCAGTGTTTGCTGTATGGAGTGACCGACGTGTGACGATACTAAAGTTACGGGATTTTTATTTTATTTAAATTGGTTCTTTTATTTATTCCTAAAGAGCTGTAGTACTAACATTTTCAGTGATGTCCTGGAAAATGTCCCGTAAAAAATGTTGTCATAAGAAGTCTCCACGTTTTCTCGACTCTGTTCTTCAAAGTTTAGGTACTAAATATATTGAGCCTATTCCGACGATAAGTTGCCTATGTATGTTATTATGTCTATGTCTACCTTCCCGCTCCAACTTAGCGTCAGCGGCCGCGGCTCGGTACAGCGACGCCAGCCAGCGCTGCACGCTCTCAGTGGGGGCTTCCTCTGACAAACTCTTCAAGATGTCTGCTGCCATGCTGTGGTGGCCGTATCTGGAAACATTGACGAATGCAAACAACTTTATTTTGGTTATATGTTTTTTGACTCAGGAGACACCTTGCGGAAGGCAATAAATATTACTAGTTGTGATGAATCTTTGGCTACTTTCACAATTGCGCCCGTCCTCTATTGATGCGAATGCAATGACACCACAATATGTGGATGTACCAAATAATCCGTGTGCACTACTGTGATAGTATATTTTGTAGAATCAATATGTCTGTCTGAACGTTTGATAACCCCGACGGGGCGGTGGCGGCCCGCTCTTGGAATATCACCGTGCAGATCACCAATATACCTCCTCACCTGAGCGCAGCCCTGGCGACCCTGTATCTGGTCCACCCGTCGGTGCCTTCCAGCAGCCCCTTGACCCTGGGCTGCCAGTCCTCGCTGATGACGCAGGAGAGGGCGGTGGCGGCGCGCTCTTGGAATATCACCGTGCAGATCAGCACTAACACCGTGCCGTCGTAGCCTCGCGTGTCGCTGCAAGTAAACCATTAACATTTATCCACCTTCACAAGCGACATGATCTTTGTGTCCCGCTCTCTCGAGTCTCCGTGGCCAATCTGGAAATCTTCATGCCCAATTCATACCGGGAGCTCTATTTCTCAAACGTTCGTGTCGCTAAGATCGCTCGATTTCTACTGATTTACGCTCGTCTAACGAAAAACGGCATTTTTGGATCGTACGATTGCAACGAGTGGTCACAAGCACTCGTTGCAGCAAGCGAGTGATAGATTAAAGGCTGCCACACACCGGATACGTCTGCAGCACGACGCGTTGCGTCTGCAGCACCGCGCAACAGAGGCCGTTCAACCAGTATCGCAGACGCATGCAGCAGCGCGGTGTCAGTGTCAATAGGAAATCTCGTATAATACAAACTTATACAACGTTTACGTCCGCCTTTGCACGTGCGACGTTCCCGTTCCGCTGCCGCGCGCGCCAATTCGGTCACAAATATCACAAATATAAAGGAAAATAAACTAAAATGCACGATATTTTTTACGCAACTGACATTTATTGATTTGTAACCATGGTAACCCATGTCAGTTTGTGTTGTGTTCGTGCCGTGCGTCTGCTGCGCGCAGACGTGCTGCATTGCGTCTGCGACACTTTCAGTGTGAACTTCGTATTTCAGGTTAATACATTACAGATCGTGTCGCACGCAGATGCAACGCAATGCGTATCCGGTGTGTGGCAGCCTTAAACGTCAAGCTATAACGTCTATAATCCAACAATGACACACACTGCCGGTGAAGCACCCCCGACATGAAAGAGACGCCTATACGATCGACACGGGAGTGAGAGCGAGAGCGACAATGCGCAAAGAGTGAGCGATCATAGATTTACGTTCCGTTTTAGTTTCGAAAACTACCGGTTTTTGTTCATAGACTAGTATCGCTTGAAACTTTTTCGAATGAGTACGAAGACCGCGGCGCCGCGCGTCTGTCGACAGTTTACAATGGAAACGTAACATTAATTAGAAAAAAATTAGGAGACTGATGCTTAAAATGTGTGTGAGCGAACATGTGATTCAGAACACCAGGGTCTAATACTAATTCATAATGCTTGACCCTGGAAATGTCATGGAAATGTAATCGAGATTTGACGTTTTATCGTAAACTGACTGGAAGTTGTCGGTGTGCTGTATGCTGTGCAGTTTGGGCAGGTGCGTGAGGCAGGCGGTGTGCGCGGCGCCCCCGAGGGCCGCTAGCGCCTCCAGTAGCGCCCCCATGCGCTCGTTGTATTATATAGTATACTGACTGGAAGTTGTCGGTGTGCTGTATGCTGTGCAGTTTGGGCAGGTGCGTGAGGCAGGCGGTGTGCGCGGCGCCCCCGAGGGCCGCTAGCGCCTCCAGTAGCGCCCCCATGCGCTCGTTGTATTATATAGTATACTGACTGGAAGTTGTCGGTGTGCTGTATGCTGTGCAGTTTGGGCAGGTGCGTGAGGCAGGCGGTGTGCGCGGCGCCCCCGAGGGCCGCTAGCGCCTCCAGTAGCGCCCCCATGCGCTCGTTGTATTATATAGTATAATGACTGGAAGTTGTCGGTGTGCTGTATGCTGTGCAGTTTGGGCAGGTGCGTGAGGCAGGCGGTGTGCGCGGCGCCCCCGAGGGCCGCTAGCGCCTCCAGTAGCGCCCCCATGCGCTCGTTGTATTATATAGTATAATGACTGGAAGTTGTCGGTGTGCTGTATGCTGTGCAGTTTGGGCAGGTGCGTGAGGCAGGCGGTGTGCGCGGCGCCCCCGAGGGCCGCTAGCGCCTCCAGTAGCGCCCCCATGCGCTCGTTGTATTATATAGTATACTGACTGGAAGTTGTCGGTGTGCTGTATGCTGTGCAGTTTGGGCAGGTGCGTGAGGCAGGCGGTGTGCTGTAGTGTAGGCGCATGTACGTAAAGTCATAGCTAACGTCACAGAAACGTAATAAGACCTTGATCAGGTTGATAATCCCAAGTTCATAGATAAACGACAACACCGTGACGACATCGTTACGTGTGACCCAATTAACTAGAAAAATACTGTTCTTTTTATCAAGGTTAACCCACGACATGTTTTCGTCACCTATGACTAAGAATGCACTAGATCTTAAGCTCTATATAAACCCTGTAATTATTTGGAATAAATCAGTTTAATCAGTTATCCGGCATCAAACAGTGTTTTACTCTCGGCCTACGTAACCCCGCACATTTCATGGCGACCCTGCCAGTCGCTGCCTATCGGCAGTGCTGGTACGTTGTGGGTTCCGAGCCTAATGTTGTGATGTAAAAAGTTTCGTGAAAAATAAATAAAATAAAAATGATTAAAATAAAAGTGCAATCTTTGCGAGACTATGTAAAGTGTCAAAAGAACTAATAAAAGCGTGTTAAAAACAACGAAAGTATCCGCAACATAAAAAAAAATATTATAAATAAATTTCGGTACCACAACTGCACCAGTTTACGAACATTAAGAAATTGCAGAAAAAATAAATAAAAGAAACCATGAAGTTAATTTATACAAACCACAACTGAAAAATGGAATAAATGGAAAATAAGTAGCTTTTCGCGAGAGATTTAAAAATAAAAGATAAAACGCTAAAAATTATAAAACTTAGTAAACTTCTGTTAAAAAAAAAAACGCGACGAAAAATAAAAATGCAATTGTGTCTAAAACAGCTAGAACTATTGTAATTTTAAACTTTATAATATTGTTTGGGACCGCACATTGCACCAGAATTCAGAGAATTAAGCCAGTGTTGCAGTGAAAGTTGCCTACTATATCTACTAACTAACAAAAAAGATAGAAAAAAATCAGAGAGGTATAGTTAGAAGAGACAGATGGTGAAATCCAACGACGGCAATTATGACTATTAACCAGCTGAGATCAGTAGCAGAAACAAATTCTTGTTAGAAAAAAAAAGACAAGACCATTACTAGCACATGCTGCAGTAAAAGACAAAAAATGCAACAACGCCAGGTTAAAGAAGAAAGCGAATAAAGAGCGATCAGGTAACCCAAAGAAGAAAATATTACAAACAGATTAGAAATAAAAAGAAGAAAGCGGTTACACCAGAAAACAAAGTAAGATGTTGAATCGCGATGATGATGATGATGACTTGCTGGGCGCAGGGAGAAGTTCGTGTCTGAAGTGGATGCTGCAGGGAGACATACATTATCATGATGCGCACATGAACGTAAGGTTATCCGGCCAGCGACACGACGAAACGTACATTACAAAAAAAAAGATATTAAGAAGAGACGAGAAATTTAGCCTGAGTTAAAGCTAAAATGTAAGTTGTACTTTTAAGATAGCCACAGATCATGTAATAAAACAAAGATAATTATAATTTTAAAATCGAAATTGACAAGTAAAGTAAGACTAACATTTGCTTTAAAGAAAAATAAAAATTACATTATCTGTGAGCATAAATTAATTATATACTGTTGGCAATATAAGTAATATTATTAGTGGAAAGAAATAATAAAATATTAAAAGAACACTTACAATTATTAAATAAAATGATAATGCAAATAGGATTGCAATTAAAATAAATAAACAAATTTTATTTTCACTTAATTAAATAATAATTAGAATGGCGAATAAAAGAAATATAAAAAATAATTAGTATAAGAAACTACTAGTATAAGAAATAAAAAATAAAAACTATTAATTAGATTAAAAGCACCAAACGAGTTGCTAGAATAAAATAAATAAAATACAGTGATTTAAAAAAATATATAACTAAAATAAGGGAATAAATAAAAAATAGTAATACACAAAGTATACAAGTAAAAGTATTTAATAAGTAAAACTAACATGCTCTCAGAAGCATGCATATAAATAAATGTGTACCATACATTATTTAATAAAAAAAAACACACGAATTAATTTGTTACCAACCACAAATTAATAATGTCAGTTTTCACCTTAACTGCAACATACATTGCAGACCTACACGGTATCGTAATCAATATTAGATTAAAGAAACTAAAGATATGATTGTTGTCGATGTTACCGTGATGATGATAGTAATATATTGGAAAGGAAAGGACAATGTTGTTAGTTATATAGTTTAGTTACAGACTCATTGCCACAATTAAAATGACTGCAGTGAAATAAAAAATAAATAAAAAGACAACTATTCAAAAACAAAAAACAAAAGAAAAGGGTTACAAATTTAATAAAAATATATTAAAAAAAATGAAGGACTAGATTATAAATTGGTAAATTATGAAAGCAAATAATAATAGCTAATGCTAGCTTATAATTATATTCCTACACTACATAAGTAAGTTTGTCCATAAGTTTGCTGTAAGATATTTCTTCAGTAATAAGCAGACTTGTGTCGTATCTCTATAATTATAATAATCTAATGTAAGTTTATCAGTACAAATAAAAGTTAAATAAAAGAAATAAAATATTTTTTTTTAAAAAAGAACTAAAAGCATCAAATCATGATAAATTGGTAAAAAAAAAAAAAAAAAAAAAAAAAACAAAGATAATTAATATCACTTTGAACATCTATGAGTAAAAAAAAAAATATCTAAAAATAATGCATTCATGAAAACTAGACTATTCAATTTTATTTTCGCTTAAATAGATAATTAATTAAATAGCGAATATTTTAAAATAGGAAAAATAACGTCTACAACGCGCAATGGAGACGCGATAATGACGTCGATACTTTGTCAAGTATGCCACACATAGCGTATATACGCGTATGTATGTATCGTAATCGGCAGTAAGTCGGCGATAGATAGTTAGTACAATAATAATAATAATAATAATTGTCTGTCATAATACTACACGGTAAATATTTTAGGAAAAGGATAATGCAACTGCAGGCGCGTTATCCCGAATAGAAATTACCAGTGATTAATTGAAAATGGAAAGCAGACATAAATGTAATGTCAGTAATGACTAGAGCTCAAAGGAAATGGCTAAAAGAACCAAAAAAAAGCCAAAAACAAGGAAAATAAGGTCTCTGACTACGAATGGACTGATCATCTAAAGATAGTAGAGATACTTAAAAGACCAAATACTTAATATACCAGAATTAAGCTTTAATGAGCGAGACTACAATAAAATATGTGCACAAAAAGATCTTATAAGTAGTCGAAATAAAATTAACGAATACCTATACACCGAAAATGCAAACAATGTGCGTAAACCCTAATTCTCGATCGCGTACGAAACGAGCTTTCTTCGTGAATGAGTTAGATTAGTTTAGTAAGACACTAAATATAAATGAAGTAGAAAAGAAGACACCGTAAATGTAGTAAAGAGTTAACTCCGTTTATAAATAATTGTAAAGACCGGTCCGGACCACGTGATGATGATCACGAATGACCACGATTATGTATATTAAGAGGTGTTAAAAACATATCATACTAAATCATTTTCATATACTGCCAAGTAGCTATGCTAAGTAGCGGTAATGCAGATATAATAAGATCACGATATAACGGAAACATTATATAAAAGGAAAGGTAAAGTACTTAAATTTGACAAAAAAGTTAAGAAAGAGCAAAAAATAAGCTCGATATGTATGTAAGTACACAAATAGTAAGTACAAATAATAGGTCTAATCCTTCAGTCAAACCATAAAACGGACTAGCTCCTCTTTATGAAGTAAAGAACTGTTAGGGACTAAGTCTTAAAAAGTGACCCTAAAGGAATCAAGGATGCAAAAAAATGCTCCTTGCCTATGTTAATAAATAAAAATGGTACATTGGGTCTCAGATATCCATCAATCGATCATATTGACAACGAGCTTGCTTTATGAATTTGTTGGAAGTCCTGTAGTGACTTAAATCTGATTATAAATGTGTGAGCTCAATATAAATAATTATACTTACTTAAAGTAAGGGCGTGGCCACGACGACCCATAGGCATACAAATATGTATAGCTATCAATAATAATAATAATATATTGTAGAGTTGACTCATGTAAAGTACGTACATGTATAATAAAAAGGGATCGCAACCCAAAGTATAAGTAAATAAATTCTTACATGAATAAGAGTATAAGCATACTTAGTAAGCATGCTAAATAAAGACGTCTAAAAACGGAATTACGGAAATGTATTATTAATCATACTTAAAAGTATAGATTTTAAAAAGTCCAAGGACGCTTGGCAATGGATATGAAGAAGCACATAGTGCATTAATACTGATAAGATTAAATATCTATCAAAAGCTAAACATGTATCTGTCTAGTAAAAATAAAATAAGACGATAACTAGAAAAATAATGAAACTCGGATTTGACATTAGAAATAAGTAGAGTAAAAGCTATTTGTAAAAAAAAAATGTTATAAAAAATGGTAAGCATAAAAATGCTATTATATTATAGAAAGAATTATTTAGTAGGTAAATAATAATTTTAGTATAAAAAAAAGAAACAATTTGTAATCGAATTTTAAATGTAGTGTACAAGTGAAAATAAAATTTAAGGAAAAGATTGCCAGCAGTACAATAACAGTATCGCCAACTGTTGAATAGGTATAATTATAAAAATATAGATAAAAAAAAAAAAACTAGAAATATTAAAAAAAAAACTATTTACATTGAAAGAAAGAGGATTATTTATTATTTTTTTAAATAAGATACATAAGACCCAGTATATGGAACATGCCTATATACTGTAATTGAAGATCTAGGACTCAATGTGAAAGTATTGTCTTCAGGTAAAAAAAAAAAGGATACTTATTAATAATTGAACAAAGATATACAGATAAGAAGATAGAAAATAAGATAAGACAAGGGATTGTATTCTCAACCATAGAGACACACGCGTAATACAAGATAAGTATTGTTTTTAATAACAAAAAGGAAAAAATTGTATTACTAAAAAAAAAAATTGTTTTAATGTATTTGTCAACAGAGCCTATGTATTGAATCGTTAGTATATGTATAAAAATTATAACAACAGTATCTATAATTGTTTGTATTGTTAATGTAATAAAATAATAACAACAGTAAATTTTTATTGAATGTATCGCAAGTATAATAATACTGAATAAATAAAAAGAAAAAAAAAGGCAAAAAAAAAATCAATATAAAACATTCAGTTTTAAATATTTTATTTTTAGTATTAATTAATAGATGATTAGTATTTTTATAAGAACAGGAACAATTAGTTTTAAATATATTATTTTTATTTTTTGTAAGAAAAACTTCAATCATGAAACATGTAACAAACTAGATAGCTTCAGTGTAAAATACTATACTGTATAACTCTGTGTTGAAAACTAAATAATCTTCATTCATAAGATTGAAATGAGAATGAAATTCCTTTCACCATATTAGTAACATAGAAATAAACAATGATACAGAATACTTGTGTAAACAATAAGCTATCTAATGAACGATGATTGTAAACTTAAGGTAAAAAATACATAATATTAATCAAATGTGTAATCAGTAGCTATAAGAAGAAAAAAAAAAGTATAAAATATAAAAAGTATAAAAAAAGCATGTAATCTTATTAGAATAAGTGAATATGTAATCAATATGTAAACATGTAATCGACTAGAGTAAGCAAATTTTTATAAAAATTATGTAAACAAAAGCCAAAAATTAAATTTGTAAATTTTTGTCTCAAAAATTAGGGGGGTGATGTAGTGTAGGCGCATGTACGTAAAGTCATAGCTAACGTCACAGAAACGTAATAAGACCTTGATCAGGTTGATAATCCCAAGTTCATAGATAAACGACAACACCGTGACGACATCGTTACGTGTGACCCAATTAACTAGAAAAATACTGTTCTTTTTATCAAGGTTAACCCACGACATGTTTTCGTCACCTATGACTAAGAATGCACTAGATCTTAAGCTCTATATAAACCCTGTAATTATTTGGAATAAATCAGTTTAATCAGTTATCCGGCATCAAACAGTGTTTTACTCTCGGCCTACGTAACCCCGCACATTTCAGTGCGCGGCGCCCCCGAGGGCCGCTAGCGCCTCCAGTAGCGCCCCCATGCGCTCGTTGTATTATATAGTATACTGACTGGAAGTTGTCGGTGTGCTGTATGCTGTGCAGTTTGGGCAGGTGCGTGAGGCAGGCGGTGTGCGCGGCGCCCCCGAGGGCCGCTAGCGCCTCCAGTAGCGCCCCCATGCGCTCGTTGTATTATATAGTATACTGACTGGAAGTTGTCGGTGTGCTGTATGCTGTGCAGTTTGGGCAGGTGCGTGAGGCAGGCGGTGTGCGCGGCGCCCCGAGGGCCGCTAGCGCCTCCAGTAGCGCCCCCATGCGCTCGTTGTATTATATAGTATACTGACTGGAAGTTGTCGGTGTGCTGTATGCTGTGCAGTTTGGGCAGGTGCGTGAGGCAGGCGGTGTGCGCGGCGCCCCCGAGGGCCGCTAGCGCCTCCAGTAGCGCCCCCATGCGCTCGTTATATTATATAGTATACTGACTGGAAGTTGTCGGTGTGCTGTATGCTGTGCAGTTTGGGCAGGTGCGTGAGGCAGGCGGTGTGCGCGGCGCCCCCGAGGGCCGCTAGCGCCTCCAGTAGCGCCCCCATGCGCTCGTTGTATTATATAGTATACTGACTGGAAGTTGTCGGTGTGCTGTATGCTGTGCAGTTTGGGCAGGTGCGTGAGGCAGGCGGTGTGCGCGGCGCCCCTGAGGGCCGCTAGCGCCTCCAGTAGCGCCCCCATGCGCTCGTTGTATTATATAGTATACTGACTGGAAGTTGTCGGTGTGCTGTATGCTGTGCAGTTTGGGCAGGTGCGTGAGGCAGGCGGTGTGCGCGGCGCCCCCGAGGGCCGCTAGCGCCTCCAGTAGCGCCCCCATGCGCTCGTTGTATTATATAGTATACTGACTGGAAGTTGTCGGTGTGCTGTATGCTGTGCAGTTTGGGCAGGTGCGTGAGGCAGGCGGTGTGCGCGGCGCCCCCGAGGGCCGCTAGCGCCTCCAGTAGCGCCCCCATGCGCTCGTTGTATTATATAGTATACTGACTGGAAGTTGTCGGTGTGCTGTATGCTGTGCAGTTTGGGCAGGTGCGTGAGGCAGGCGGTGTGCGCGGCGCCCCCGAGGGCCGCTAGCGCCTCCAGTAGCGCCCCCATGCGCTCGTTGTATTATATAGTATACTGACTGGAAGTTGTCGGTGTGCTGTATGCTGTGCAGTTTGGGCAGGTGCGTGAGGCAGGCGGTGTGCGCGGCGCCCCGAGGGCCGCTAGCGCCTCCAGTAGCGCCCCCATGCGCTCGTTGTATTATATAGTATACTGACTGGAAGTTGTCGGTGTGCTGTATGCTGTGCAGTTTGGGCAGGTGCGTGAGGCAGGCGGTGTGCGCGGCGCCCCCGAGGGCCGCTAGCGCCTCCAGTAGCGCCCCCATGCGCTCGTTGTATTATATAGTATACTGACTGGAAGTTGTCGGTGTGCTGTATGCTGTGCAGTTTGGGCAGGTGCGTGAGGCAGGCGGTGTGCGCGGCGCCCCCGAGGGCCGCTAGCGCCTCCAGTAGCGCCCCCATGCGCTCGTTGTATTATATAGTATACTGACTGGAAGTTGTCGGTGTGCTGTATGCTGTGCAGTTTGGGCAGGTGCGTGAGGCAGGCGGTGTGCGCGGCGCCCCCGAGGGCCGCTAGCGCCTCCAGTAGCGCCCCCATGCGCTCGTTGTATTATATAGTATACTGACTGGAAGTTGTCGGTGTGCTGTATGCTGTGCAGTTTGGGCAGGTGCGTGAGGCAGGCGGTGTGCGCGGCGCCCCCGAGGGCCGCTAGCGCCTCCAGTAGCGCCCCCATGCGCTCGTTGTATTATATAGTATACTGACTGGAAGTTGTCGGTGTGCTGTATGCTGTGCAGTTTGGGCAGGTGCGTGAGGCAGGCGGTGTGCGCGGCGCCCCCGAGGGCCGCTAGCGCCTCCAGTAGCGCCCCCATGCGCTCATTATCGCCCCGCCCGCAAGCGAACAGCTGGTTGCCGAGCACGCCCGCTGTCCTACTCGCGTACAGTTGCGGCGCCGCGTTGCTTAGTTGCACCTGAAAGAAATTAGTGATTCATTTTCTTCGAGTCAAACTCCTCTAGCATGCTCCACGCGTGACACACATAATTTTGTCGTGAGTATTCTCTTATCCTATTAGAGGATATTTCAATATGGCGGGATTCTCACAACTTTTTTAAAATTAAATGTGCGACAAACTTTTGTTATAGTACTGGCTACACATTTTCACCTGACAGCGCAGCGCCATCCGGAGTGGTGTGATGTTGCTGTGTGGTCCCGCGCCGGTCGCTATCACCAGGGTCTCTAGAGCACACATCAGGTCGGCCCCCTCTATTGGTAAATTCTCTTCGTAACTGTAACCAACGATATCATCACTATCACTACTTATTATAAAACAAAGTCGCTTTCTCTGTCCCTATGTCCCTTTGTATGCTTAAATCTTTAAAACTACGCAACGGATTTTGATGCGGTTTTTTTTTAGTAGAAAGAGGGATTCAAGAGGAAGGTTTATATGTATAAAACATGCATAATATACTTAAGGATAACCCACAATAACCATTTTCCCGTGCGGAGCCGGGGCGGATTTCCCGTGCGGAACCGCATCAAAATCCGTTGCGTAGTTTTAAAGATTTAAGCGTACAAAGGGACATAGGGACATAGGGACATAGGGACATAGGGACATAGGGACGGAGAAAGCGACTTTATTTTATACTATGTAGTGATATGATAATAAACTTTGGTGTCATATAAAAGGGTGTTAATAATATTAGCGCACAATATTTTAGAAGGATCCTACCCTTGAAACTGAATAATTTTCTCCAAGGAACCTAGGCTGAAATACGAAAGAAAAACTAATCAGCTGATCACATCACTGCGCGTGTCAATTGTACTACAGTTATTTAGGCATTGAGAAGGCAAATCGCAAGTAGTTGTCAATAGAAATGTTTTATTTTTTATGTTATTGTTAGTTTTAATTACATATTTTATATTTTCTATTCGGTGTGTATGTTTATTTTATATGGGATTTTTATGCCTTTTACAAAATTATTATTATTATTACTGTACTAGCTGTCTGCCCGCGGCTACGCCCGTATTGTTTAGCGACTTTTCCGTAGTAATTTTTTACTATCTCACGGGAACTCTTTAATTTTTCGGGATTAAAAGTATCCAAGATGTTGAGCAGGGATGTATAGAACCACCATGCAAAATTTCATTTAAATCGGTACAATAGTTTCGGAGATTAGCCCGTACAAACAGACAAACAGACCGAGAAAAAAAAAATTGTCTGGATATGTTCTATATATCACTTCTTACATCCTCCTGACTCGGATTTCGATTTTTCTTTTCTATGTACAGACATTTGACCTCTACAGTTTTATTAAAGCCCGACTAAAGAAATAAGAAACCCCGCCATATTGCGGAATTTCAATGGAACTAATTTTATAAGGGAAATTGTTGCCATAGTCGTAAAAATATACACGTGGCGCCCCCAGAGCAGGTTTCTTATTACACTAACACACATTTCCACGGGTTTTCTCCACGATTTCGTTTTAAATTGAGCTTACCGATATTTCGACCGAGTTACATCGATCATGGTCACGGCAGAACTGGTGAAGCGGCGGGTAGGACTGCAGGAACTTATTTCTTCTAAGGGCAAACATATCTCTCTACCCTCTTTCTAAGTCTTTTTTCACTACCACTAGAACTGTGTGTTAGTGCAGTTAACAACCGCGAAAATCTAAGAAGGTTTCTTATTTCTTTCGTCAGGCTTCATATTCATATTCATTTATTATTTGCATCCCACAATGGTAAATTACAGATGTATAGTGGTAAATAAGGTACAAGACATTATGGACCCTGTTGGGCACAGCAAAACATAATGGATGGAGAAGCACGCCATTGCAATTATAATGGTAATACTTATTTACAGTGAAAACATAAGCAAAAAGAAAGAAATGATGGCTTTATATAGATTACCAGTGTACAAGTATCCTGGCGAGTACGGTGGCCGCGGTGGCCGCATGCCTCAGGTCGGTGCTGAGAGCTGCCTCGCTGCAGTACTCGCGTAAGGGACTGCTCACCCCGCCCGGGGGACACCCCGCTGCTGCGCAAATCGCCGGACATTCCACTAGGATCTGGAAAACAACATGGATTTTCAGGATCGTAAAATATCTAAAACTATGTATAATCTATAGCTAAGGAGATGCGGGATCAAGTCTCTGCCCAAGCTCAATGATTTTAATTTAGTTTCAGTATGTAATGTAATTTAATGCTGAAATAAGAATCTACAGCGACTCAACAACTAAAAGTATGAATATTCGTGATGTTTATCGAAATTGCATGATTTTATTTGATTAAATTTAAAAAGTCACTTTCCTTATGTTATTATTAATTTTACGATTTTTACTGTACTTCCTGTCCCTTTCATTAGAGATTCAATTCATTATTTTGAAATCGATCGAAGCGAAAAACTCTGTTCCGTTCATCTACTCATGTCGACGGCCCCGTAGCCTAGTTGGTACCACGTCTTCCTTCGAAGCACAGGGTCGCGGGTTCGAATCCCGCCCAGGGCAAACATTCGTGTGATGACCACTTGTGTTTGACTTATGTCTGGATGTTGTATATTTATATATGTGTCTAGTTTGGGTTCAGATGGCGGTGTGTGAGATGTCTCCATATATTTATGATTATCTATGTGACTTTCCCACCTGATAAGTTGGTTGTATGGTGTGTGATAGCAGTGTGTGTGTTGGCAGTCCTCCGTCACTCTATGTACTTGCGCGCTATAACTACCTACCGCCCGGCCGAGCGGTCTCGGGCCGACCCAGGACCAATTCCCCATTGTCTAAACGTGTGACGTAGAGTGGCGCAATACAAGAGAGAGATGCAGCAACTACTTCTTATCGCATAACGCCGTGCGATCTGAATTGCTCTTTACTATAACGGAGCTAGGGTTGCAATTTATATGAATTATGTCGCCTAGTGCAGCTTCTGTAGGGACTACTATTTGGTATTCTGTGGTGTTGGTGTGTTTACCTCATTCATGACCTCCGCGCAGAGCATGACGTCAAGAGTGGTGGTGCCACAGCGCCGCGTGCGCCGCTAGCTTGCGCAGCCCTTAGGGATCTTTCGGCAACTCATCCCAAAACAAACTCGTCCCATTCGTAGTTCCAGTCCAGAAAGTTCGTTTTCCCAATGGGACGAGTTTGTTTTGGGACGAGTTGCCGAACGACTCGCCCTTAGCAGGAGTGTCACCTGCCAAGTTGGTTGTATGGGGTGTAATAGCAGTGTGTGTGTTGGTGTGTTTACCTTCATGACCTCCGCGCAGAGCATGACGTCAGAGTGGTGGTGTTTGGCGCAAGTCACGAGCTGCTGCATGCAGTGCGCGGGCCACAGCGCCGCGTGCGCCGCTAGCTTGCGCAGCCCGCATAGGGCGGAGCGCCGGACGAGCGCGCGGGGGTCGCGGAGGGCTATGCTTAGCAGGAGTTCCACCTGATAAATGATTTCATTTTCAGTCAAATTCAAAATACACAACGACTAGAGTTTGGCAAATGAAAGTAGACAATCGATGAAATTGGATAACATTGTACTGGCAACAAAAAAGTATCAAATTAGGTAAATCCATAGAATCGGGGTTGCCATGCCACGATGTTTTTTTTTTCATATTGCCGCGTTTTTTCATTGTCTACTTTCCTATTTGGCAAACTCTAATAACATTATCTATATACTTATTATAAAAACTGATTATAGGTGATAAAGGGAGTGTAACTGACCACAAAATTATAAGCTTTGAAAAAAAAAAATCGTCTGTCTGTCTTTGTGTTTGTACACGTTAATCTTTAATACTTCTTCCCACGGAAAAAAAAAACAAAGCGGGCGTAGCCGTGGGCGAACAGCTAGTTAAACATAATAGTTAGAAAATAATATTTTGACATAAATGCTTTTACCTGGTCTGGCACATGCAAAACAGTGTCCACTGCGATGGCTGTCAGAGCTGTTATCGCTGCCCGCACAAAACTTGTTGACGGAAAGCGCTCCAGCAAAGAACGAAGTAAACTGAGAACCTCTTGCGCTTTTACAGCTGTGAATTGAAAAATCATAACTCTTTTTGAAAACAAAATTTTATAGTAAGGTGAGTATTTATAACGTAGTTCAAAAACTGTTAGGAATATGAAAAATGTATATAGAATAAAAGTTATAGAGAATTTTATAAGCTACAACGCACCGTTTCTGTAATATTGGCGAAAAACCTAAAAATGAGACCATTGACCCCCCCTCCCCCCTCCAGCTCACCTCCTAGACGTCAGGACTTTTAGTATGTTTTATCCCTAAGCACCCTGAATAAGTTTCTGAAGAAACAGCTTAGGTTCCCACTCACGCATTCTACATTTAGTTTATTGATCGGACTAAATATCAGGGGTATGAAAGGCAAGACTGCAAAAGATTTTGGACCGAAATGGTGATGCAAATCCTTTTTTTTTTACGTTATTACCTCCTCCATGCACGGTCCTCAAAGCTCTAACCAGTTTGGTCCGGCGATCAGCTGCGGTGCTCTCACACTCAACCATGTCCGACAATTTATTGCACATTGCTGTTGCAAATGTACTGCAATAAAATAGCAAGTAATTTGTATGTTTATTAGAATTGTAAGCACTATTCAAAATAATTAAAAAAATCAAGTTTTTTGCCTTAATTACATAAAGTTACATTACAAATCCGAAATTTTACAAATAAAACTTTTAAAATTAAAATAACAAATTACCAACAAGTTGCAATTTTGGCAAAAGAAAATGTCTCAGCTCATGTTGAATCGGCCCATAGAGCTTCACCCAACGCTGGTTTTCAAACACTTCCTCATTGTTGTTGTGTGGAAGACATACCTAGTATGAGAATTTAGTATGTTGTTTTGAATTGTCTATTTATTAGACAAACAGATATGTTGGGTAATATTCCTATTAGACTGTATGCGATTTTTTTTTATTTAGGTAGGCACTACCTGAAATAACTTTTTAAATTTTTCATAATATTTTCTAAGGATATAATAAGTACCTTAAACATATAGTAACAACATAAAAAAATTGTATTACATTTTTTTTCTTAAAGTTGTGTATTTTTTGGTGTATCAGACAAATGTCTAAATTAAAGTGTGTTGGTCTTGTAAGCTATTTCTGCAAAATATCAGTTGCAGATGATCCAACTCTATTTAGAATGTTTCTGAATGTACCAATTCGTATTTATGAAAGCAATATAATAAACAACTTACTTAGAATGTGCCGCGAATCGAGTAGTAGCATAGATAGCAGCATCAACCTCCACATTATCGTGACTATCCAAGCCCCTTCTGATGGCGTGGTGAACATTCTGCCTCTCCGGGATAATCCCAGCGACGGCCCCAAGAGTTCGCAACGCCAACGCTCTGGCAACTGGGTCATTTGAATGAAGAACACTAAACACTCTTCTTAAAAACTCGTCTACATTCAAAATCTTGTCCAAATGCTTCTCGCTTTGTTGGCAAACGCGTAGAACCCACAGACGAAGAAAGTTGTTGCCCATTCGAAAGACGTCGGCGAGTTTCAGAAATGAAGAGTTGATTAGAATCGGAAATGGGTATTTTTCGAAGAGGCGGGGAAACCGGACGATCGCTTCGCATTGCTCGCCAACTTTTCCTGACCTAAGACCTAAAACAAATACAAAATTACAAGTAAATCTTGTTTGTTTCGCGTAAGTATGGGAAATTAGAGGTTATGTTTTTGCCTTTGTCTAATTCAGTTAAAGCCGAATTAGCGTCTTGCTCAGGTTCACCGGCATTATCACTAAACGTATTTAATTTAACACCGATCATGTTGTACGTGTTTCAGCAAATTTTCAAGAAAAATCTCAGAAAATCTGCAATCACAACAAAACACATAGACAAACACACTAAACACACACACACACACACACCAAACAAAACAAAAACGTCAAATTGAGCTTTTTTTGGCTCTTGGCTCGTATATATTTTTGAGCGAGAACGAGATAACGCTATACGTACGTAATAAGAATTCTTTCTTTCTGTAACAACATTGATAGCGCTTTATAAAAAAAATAAACCCAGCACAATCGCCATCTCTTTAAAAAAATTAGTACTGTAGACATATTAGTTTCTATAGATTACATAGATGGCGTTACAAGTATCATAATAAGAACTTTAACTTCCTTCGCCTTTACTCTACGTTTTCATTACAAGTTTTATGATCACTTTATGATGGTAAAGTACATCAAACAAGACCGTTTGGAATTAATTACGTACGGTTGCGTTCATATGTCCAGTCATATCACGTGATTTTACACAACTTTTTTTCCAAAAGCATTCAGGACATATAATTTGAAGTAAAAAGTCCCTTACACTGTATATGTAACACACAAAAATAAGAAATATAAGCCTATAAGAACTTGTACTGTACTTAGGGCAATATCTACTATAAGCTGACGGAACCTATTTTATATAAAAATCACCCAAACTTTCAGATAAACCCTTGCTACTACCAAACTACTACTTTCAACTTCAGATCAATTCCTAACAGCTCCCTGTAACTAGCCGGTAACCAAACTCCCACCTTCTAATCAAAGCTTGCCTGTAATTCAGGCGCTTTGATAACCGAGCTGTTGCCTGCCTACCTACATCGGATTTTCCAACAACGGCTTTGTAAAACAGCTTGGCTAAACTAACTTGGATCGAGTTAAATACTAAGATCTACCTAATAGCATAATATACTTATCTATTCTACACCTTATTTACTTGAATTTATACTACCTTTTCGCCCAGTAGTTTCACCCGCGTTAATTTTCTTCGTTCTCAGGTAGATTTCCGTTGTCTACTTAGATTCTAAAATAAAAATATGTGTTGTTTCTTGGTATCATAATCACTCTATAATTTATTACAATAAACAGTTTAATCGAAGAAAAAACAAGATGTGCAAAATTGTTTTGATCTCGGATAGTGGTAAATGGCGTAATTTTATTTTTAATTTTTATTTTATTTTTTCTTTTATTTTATTTGGTAAACCAACAGCTATTACATTTGAAATAAAATTTTCTCCTATTCGCAACGGCGCGGTTCCGAAACGCGATGCTTTTCAAAGTACTTATTTCGATTTTAAAATTTATTATTGCGTAGGTACCTAATGGTGAAGGATCTAACGAAGAAATTCAAAAGTTGACTGTGTCAGCACGGCCATCTAAGCCCTCCAAGCTCGAACCCCTCAGTGGGGTCGTACCTATATTAGCTGATATTGATATATCCAAACCCACTCTCCTATAGTAAGCTGAAAGCTGCGTAAAACGATGTGTTATGTTATGTAATAATATGAACTCTGGATGCTCCGTGGCAGCGTGGTCATTAGGGCTAATCTGTGAGAAGCCGATACACGTAGGAATTTTAACGACTGCCATAATACGCGTTTACCAGAGCGTTTCGAAATAATTACTTCCCAAAAAGAACGTGCAGGTGTCTACCTCTGTCTAGAGGTCACCCGAAAATTGGGTTTACCACCATCACAGATAATACAATACAATACTAGACCACCGTATACCTAGGTATACTTAAGTATAAAAAAATAAAATAAGTACATAATAAAGATTCATCTGTAACCGCCCTACTTTAACCCACTTTATAATTGGTTTTCTGTGACTCACTAAGCAAAACTACTATGATGTGCTTTAGTTTAGCTTTACCTAAAGATAAATAGCGGTAAGCTACGAATATAAATTACAGTTGGTTTATTATTATTTTTAGTTAAGTACCTACTGTGCTGTGCAATTAGTAATATTGCTGCGAAATCGGATTATTTTTGCAAACTAAAGTTTATTTTTATTTGCGTTTAAATACTAGGTAGGTACCCAAAGTAAAATATGTGGGCAGGAACCTAAAAGTTTCCTTTAGTAACTTTATATCGTCGGTGCGCTTGCCGAACCTTATATGTGCAATTTTACCAAAAATTTTTTATTAAACTTTTGGACTCAGTTTTTCACGGCGCATCTAATGCCATTATCAGTTTGTGCAAATTCAGCCTAGAAACGAAAATGCCAAATCTTATATGTAAAAATACATTTCAGAAAAATCTGACATGTGTCGCACATTGCAATAAAGTTGGTACATATCAAGTTTTTAAGAGTATTTTTTGCACTTATCAGGAAAGGGCCAAAATTTTATAGTAACTTTAAAAAATTTTCTTTTGTTTATTTACGTAAATTAGTCATTGTAATAATCATTTTAGTCAAAATATGTCTAAATAATAAACCTCTTTGCAAGAATCTTCAGTATAATCGGGCGTGTCCTTGAACTGTACGCACTTTATCGGTCCATCTTGTTGGGGCCTTACTACCTTGGGTGGTTAAGTGCGTGATTTCTTCTTACTGTCCAACGAAAATCCGACTGTTCCGACAGCCACTAAGTTTATTTTTTTACATTAGTGGTCTGCTTTTATTTTCTAACTGAATTTTATCGTCCTCTCTAGAGAAAAAAAACTTGTTGAGTTGAATTTTACCTTCAAGCATGATACAATTTAACAGCTTTTGGGAGGATTTTGATTACTACCTGCTAAGCTGGGTGCCTGGACACTTGGGAATCGGGGAAACGAGGTGGCCAATGAGCTGGAAAGGGCAGCGCCCGAACCATTGGACCGGAGCTCACGATCTGGGTGCCTAAGTCCGGCTCAAGACGCCAACTGGTGAATTGGGAAATTCACAAAGCACACAACTGACACAACGTCTGGCTGGAATCACCTTGACTCGTACACTCCAAATAGCTAATTCCAGGTTTCCTGCCCAAATCACCAACCGAAATACTGAAACTCGACCGGTTGAGTATCTGTATACTCGTACAGCCCTTACGGGGCATTGTAACCTCAAAAAGCACATTAACAGAATGGGCTTATCAGAAAACCCTTACTGTAGATACTGTGCGGGCGAAGAGGACACTCTCAGTTACATATCCTATGTGAATGTGATGGTCTTGCTAGAATGAACAGCAACTCGGCTACTGACAGGTGATCACGACCTCATGCACAGCTAGAACAGCGGGGCTGCCGGAGAGACCTTGTTATAGTTGTACCAAATAATTGGTTTGTTGACGCACGCTTAGTAGTGGTTTGGCGGTCGTAGTATGGTCTTACACACTCAGATAGCTTTGATGAATAGGTAGGTAAGTGGTTTGCAAGGATTTGAAGAAGACGTTAGCTAACGTCATGTCTTGATAGATTACTATCGATGTAGTACTTCTTAAAGCGTTTTCTAAGGTTAAGTAGGTATAACCAGTTGGACAGAATAAACTTCCAGAATTAAACCGATAAGAGGATTTAATTTGGCTCTGCATCTTTCCAAGGCTGCATAATAAATAGCCTTTCGTGCATGGTAATGATAAAGGCGGGCCTATTTCCACAATTATATGTGTAACACGACTTTTTTTCGCATGGGTGGGATTGCTGCTCGAGCCATTCCATCTCCTTGAAGAACCTCAGCAGGCCTTCGACCTCCCTAAGGGCCTCGGGGATCGGCCCCTGTGTTCCAAGGTGGTTATCCCGGTACGTGGCTATTTCCTGGCACTCCAAGAGCACGTGGGCCTCCGTCTCTTCCGCCCCCATGAATCTTCTGCATAGTGGGCTATCCGTGAGACCTATAGTGAACAGATGTTTCAAGGAATCACCTGTTATTACGCTGGTTATGATTAGTAGTTGAGCCTTCCTCAAACTGAGCAGGATGCGTGTTAGCTGGTGATTCATTACAGGTAATGCCTGCTGGCTTGCTTACAGTCTCGGTGTTCAGCCCAGTAGCTGCCATACTGATTCCTGGTGCAATCTAAGCATTTCACGTACCTAGATGACCTGAAGGAATGGGTACTATGGGCTCAGGACCCTGAACTTTTAGGTCCGATCCCCTCCATCTTTTCGTCATGCATGCCGTTAATCCTGAAGACGAAAATGACATACGCGCCGAAAAGAAGCCACTGACAGTGGGACTAGGTTCATATCTATTTTTTACCCCATTACAGAGATGGCTAGAAAAGTCTCTCTGATGGATAATATCCCTCCTCTTCTTCCTTATCGCCTTTTCCCGATTAACGGGGTCGGCTTTCCTAATGCTGAATCTCCAGGTTGTTTTCTTGAGAGCGTCTTCTTTTTCTAAGTTAAGAACTTTCATGTCCTTTTGAACCTTAGTCATTCACAAGGTTAAAGGTCTTCCTCGTCTTCTCCTTTTCGTATCCATGACTAGGCATTTCTTCACTATATGATCCTCCGGCCTTCGCATGGCGTGACTATACCATCTCAGCCTACACTCAGCTAGTTTGTCAGCAATAGGCGTGATTTTAAAACTTGCGCGGACATACTCGTTGCGTATTTGTCTTTTAGCGTGACTACTCCAAACCACCGCAGCATCCGCATTTCTCCCGTGTGGAACAAAAGTTTGTGACATATTTTTGTTGGCCAGGCATCGCTCGCTACCATAGAGCATTGCTGGTCTCACTGCAGTTTTGTATACCTGCCTGCCTGCCTTGCCTTTTGTCCTGATACCAATCATCCTTCTCTTCACCATCCTAGCGTCACAGCTGCAGTAACTCTGTGAGCGACATCCGTGTCAATCGCATCATCTTCCCAGATTACTGAACCAAGGTACTTAAAGGACTTTACTCTTGGGAATTCAGTGTTGTCTACAGTTAGATGGTCATTGGCTACACAGGTATTAGTAGAACCAAAGTCGCAGATCATGTATTCTGTTTTTGTTCTGCTGATACGCAGCCTATTATCTTCGAGACAGTTTGTCCATTTATTGAGACTCTCCTGTATCTCTTGATGAATTTTAGAAATAAGAATCACGTCATTCGCATATAAGATGTTCCACGGTGTGGGCTTTTGGACGTTGGCTGCAAGATAGTTTATAACAATACATAATAATAATGGATAATATCCCGAAAGAGGAAATAAATAAAAAAAACTGTAGTAAGCTGGTCACCGCCTCTCTCCTTACAGCTAGACGGGGTGGAAAGATAGATAATCAGTACAAATTAATATCAAATTTGCATTTGATATGAGTTAATTTGTACTAATTGCACAAGAAAGGGTCATGTATCGTGCCTTGGATGAGGTTTGTTTTCAGCAGTGAATGATCACTCACAGGCCGTAAGACAGACAGGCAGTACTAAGCAAACTAATTTATTGATTTAGTTATTAAAATTTTGAAAGTGTAGTTTAATTTAAAGTCGTCAATTGGTCAGTTTTGGCAAATTTATCAGTGATATTTTATTATTCATATACACTTACGTCATTGTACAGGGTGAAAATAAGGCCAAACCAAGCATGATATGTGCATAAAAACAACAAAAATCAGTGTAGCAGTTAAACCGATGTTCTAAAATAAAGTGACGATGGATGCTGTGATCGACTATATTTTAAACTATTTTTCCTCATTATCACAATTTTTGTAAACCTTTCCGGTAAAAAGATAAACAGTTTTTTGTCTCTCCTGAAAAGTTGTGATTTTGCACATATAAGGAGTGGCAAGCGCACCGACGATATCTAATTTGTGCAAATTATAAAAAAAACCTTTCTGAGAATGACAACTTTCGCAAAATTAAAATGTCATTCTTTTCTAATCTGCGCATGATCTTAGTCCTTCCGGATTGTCCCAAAGAAAGGACAAAGGTGTGTTTTGGCTATTTTGTGTAAGTCCTACATAAAGGACATTGTATTGGAGACGCAAGTAATCGATGCCGGACGTAGCATTATGGTCAGAATGACGGAGGACACAATTTTGGTCCACCATTCATTACTATTATGGGTAGTTTAAATGATAAGCAAATATACGTTTAAAACCTTATTGGGCTCATTTCTGGTTGTAAAACCAAGATTACGATTTTAACTCTTATTGTCATAAATTATCTTATACCTTAAACGAGCAATAATTGTACATACATTTATTTCTGTGATCTCGGAAACAGTAATTTAGCGCTAATCTTGGTCGCCCAGGTACTGTTTCTAATACGACAGGACAGCTAAATCTCAATCATTTTAATATACCAAATCAAAAAAATAAATAATGAAAAAATATAACATACCTATAGACAAGTAAAGAAGAGGATACAATCCAGAAAGAGGATATCTAATAATCACACACATAGGTACCGTTTTAGCTTAGGTAAGGTGCTTGCACTAATAGTCCAATAGTGACCATTTAAGCGGATTTCAAACTATAAAAAATTTAAGAAATCGTACCTACTTGTTTACTAATCGACGTTAAGTTTTGCCTCGTGACAACTAACTATCTGTTGAAACTGTCCTCGCGAATATTAATGTTCATGAATTTCACATGAGTAGGTACGGAATTTGATATTATTATCAAACTTGAAAAAGACCAAATGTGCCAATACCTGACCACCTTTTCAATCAATAGGAAGCGACTTCCGGGTGTCATTTCTTCTGTCGTTTCTATGCCATGATAAAAATAAAACAAAAATTACCATACAATATAAATCTATCTATTAGCCGCTGGATGCAGGCAGCGCAGGACAGATCGTTGTGGAGATCTTTGGGGGAGGCCTTTGTCCAGCAGTGGACGTCTACAGGCTGAGACGATGATGATGATGATTAATCTATTGAATTCTTTTTTGCGCGGTGTTCAGCATTATGTGCCATGTGCCTGCCTGGTCAGCTATTGGTATGTACATTAACCATATCAGTCAAAAGTCGAACTTCACATACTTAGACCTAGCTCGAATGAAATTCGAAATTTCTGATAATTATTTTTCTAAGTAATTTTTGAATGCAGAATTTTCTCTAAATACAAAAAGTATAATATTTTTACCTTTTTGAGTAGTTGTGTAAACAAAATAGGCGATATACATACTACCAAAATCTTAGCTTATTTACTAAGAAAATTAAAGTACACTTATGTGTCTTAAAACTTAACAACTGCCAGTATTAAACATGTTTTAGCTTCCTAAACTTTCTCAATTTCTAAGGATACCATGTAACCCAGTTTTTGACAATGCCCGTACAACTTTCTGAGAAAACGCTATGAAGAAATTACAAACTTATCATAACTTCATGGAATAAACTAGTTCTTTTCGTTTTAGTTTTAAAGTTCAGAATGTGTTTGGTATTAGTAAATATTTCTTTGTTGTTTTGTCAGCTTCTGTATGGGAAGTACAAATCTTCATTCATAGTCAAGGAATTGTTAAGGGATTATTTTTAATCTGCGTTTTGTGTTTTTTTTAAGGATAAAGTGCTAATGGTGATAAGATTTGGAGCCACCGGTGATTCAGAGTTTGGGGACAAATCGTTACATTTTTATGACAAGTAACTTTAAAAATAAATATTAAATATTATATAAATATTTTTAAAGTTTACCTAACTATTACTTTTTATCTGGTTGGTTTTATTTGTATAATTTCGAAACTTGTGTGAGAAGGCTACTAATTGAATTTTAGACTTTCGCAGTCGTCGTAATTTTGCTAAGTTTGTACGTTTGAATAACGGATTAGTTCTGTGATCCTGATTACGAAAATGAATGACTTTTCTAAATCATATCAAAAATTAACTTTTCTTATAAGTGGTTAACGATGTACCTGACTGTTTTTGTTATGAAAGTTTTGGTTAAGATTTTGAATATTACAAAACATGTTCTTTGAGGAAAGCTGTAAGACATATTTGTTCAGACATTTTTGTTCGTGGTGTGAGGAGGCAAAGACTTTCATTACAGAACTAGCGTGACGCCTGCGTGCTATTACTACTTACCTACTACATGTAAAATAATGTTTTCTTCTCGCATGGGGTAAAGTTAAGAGTTTAATGACAGACTAATCCACAAAAATGTCAGCACATGAAAACAAAAGAAACCATAATAATAATTTCGCTACGAAACAAAATATCCCTGAGAGTCCTAATAACATTTAAACGCATATATCAATTCACATGGGGCTAGGTATTTGCACACGACAATGGGAGCGATCACACCATACTATCATGACGTCTAAGTATCATCCAAATATTTGTCAAAAGCAATCATCGCGCCATCCTCACTAATCTCATGCGACTAGCCCAGCAGCTTTACTATAAAAACATTATACTTAGAGCCCCACATAAAATGACAATGTGACAATGACCCGGTGACAATAGTGATCCTCGCACTATATTTATTTACAGTGAATAATACACAAATAATAAATAGTGGCGTTTTTTGCTGGGAGCAGCCAGTGGTGTCAAAATTAACGCCAGACGTGTTGGTGTGGGGTGGCCACGATTTCATAAATTGTTAATTCTGTCATTGTAAACTGATCTGGTTAGTATTTTTGTTCTGTGTTCTTATAGTTTCATGGGCAGAACATCTTCTGAAAGTGTTTTAAAATTTAAGTTTAATTTTTCATTATTTCGATGTGATCTGTTTTGAATTGAATAAAAGAAAGGAACGGAGCAGAAAAATCTTCAAAAGCCAATAATTTTAATTTATTTTTTATATTTGGGATACAGACAGTATTTAATTGTAACATTATGCAAAAACATATAAATAGACAACTACGAATCTGCCAGAATGTATGCTAGCTATCGTAAACCTGGAGTCTTAAACAGTATTCAAAATGTGGCCACAACAAAAGGTGTGAGGATTATTTCGCGATATCAATCTTGGGCCAGCAGCGCGCGCGCACCCCTCGCCATTTGTCAGGCGCCCACAAGATTATACCGCGAGTTGTGATTGCACCGAATCGCATTCAGGCAATACCACGAATGTGTGACGTCGAAATCTGTCGAATAACCCAAAATTACCACCCTTTTTTTATGTCAAAAGAATACCTTACCTACAACTTTCAACCTTAAAGCAGTCATCATTACGAGGTTGTGTGGATTTTATGCTTGTAAGGTAAGTTTGTATTGTAAAAGATCTCGTTTGAAAATTGACAGAGCGTAATGTTTTAACGACTCAACACTTCTCAGAAGATATTTTGGAGATATCACTCGATAATCCGCTAAGATCTTCTTTTATTTTGGTGACAGATACCACTAAGCTTTATCCGTTGGAATCAAAGGTGGATGTTTTATGTCCTATTAGTGTCTTAATAACTTGAGGAGTAATTTATGCTTCTTTGAATAAATAAATCTTATAATTATAAGTAATACAACACGGAAATTAGTAAGGGGAGGTCACTCTGTTACTAGGTTACATAGCTTAGGTTAGGTTGACAAAGGTTGGATCCGCTCTATAATAATTTCGTTAATATCAGTCGTTATGATCAATAAAACGTAAAATATCCTAATGCAACAAACAACTTTTAAAATCATCTCCCACAACGTCTGAAATCAAAATGTTACAGTAATCAAAATTACAAAAACTAAAATGGCGGTTGGAGTACAGTTGCACACAAAAGTATTCTTACTACGTAACTTTGAACCAGACAATCAAGTGAATTCTATTTTCAAATCACTTTTAGCACACTTCTGTTTGTTAATCTCCCTCGATCTATACCAAGTGTAATGACTGTTTTTAGCAAAAAATGAACTTATTTATTCGTCTGGCTTATCCGCTATCAGTTCATTTACAACGTGTAGAGTGCGCCTTTATCTGATCTGTGGTTTTAATTACTCAGCGCTATAAAAATGCGAGTGGTTTTAGCGCCAAAACGTGTCTAATCACATCGTTTCCCAAGACGCTTTTTCGAAAACGCCCATTTTTCATAGGCGAAGGAAAATTCTGTTGATAATCCATGAGGACGACCTATTGTTATATTTTTGTATGAGGGCGAGTGCTTGACACGTGCTCTTTCGTAAAATATTGTGCTAACTTGCAAGGTGATTGGCAGCGATTTTATTTTGAATCAATGATAATAATAGGCATTTTATTTCATTTATAATATGAATTATATTTCTTATAAAAATCAAATAAATATCGACAGGAAGACGATCACTGTTACATTTGTAGGTAATGAAAAAAGTGATAATTATTCTGAACTGACAATTCAAAAATTATAGAAAATACAAATTTTAGTTACTCACGCTAATATTCGTAGTTTTAAAAACAAAAACAATAATAATTATTGTTTATTCTTGCTAAATAGTCGTAGAGTCCAATCAAAATAATTGCCATAGAGCAAGAACGGAAACTTTTGGTGAAAATCTTGTCACATCACATCCGCAAGCATTGTCTACTGCTAATCTAATCCAAATAACCCCAGCTCTATGTTCACTAAGTACTCACAGTTCACGCAACCTGACAAAAGAATTATTTTTTAGTATTTTTATTTGTAAGTTGGTACCGTGACGCAGCGCAGATTGTGGGATTGTTGCGTTCAGTTTCGTGTTGCTTTCAATTCCATAAGACGCCATTATTATTACACTCTGTGATAATTTTTTAAACTTATTTCTTTCTATAATTTTTATTAGTTATTTTCTACACAGCAACGCAAGCTTTCCGTTTCCATTGTTCTTTGGTTGCTTTGCATTCAGGGGGTCGCTTGAATTGGTTGAATCCTCGTTACGCATGTAATAAGTATTTTTAAACGTATGAAAAAATAAAAATAAATGAATAATGCAATCAAATTTAACTATTCGAACTTCTTGTAGGGTGAAGGAAGTTAAATTGGTGTAAATTGGGTGAAGGAAGATTTTCTTTCTGATACCCACCAGATACCTACACCTGCGAAGTAATTCAAAGGTAAAATATGTAAAGTTAATTGACAAATTCGTATCTACCGAGTTTCCGCATTAAAAAAATTACATTTTTGTGTACATTTTTTTTAAATAGTCACGGTTCATGTTGTAGTCAATATTGGTCGTACCTTTTCGACACAAGCATAGGTCAATTAAAAAAAAAATCATGTTGTAGTATTCTCATTTTCATTACACACCAATCACCACTGCTACATTACATTACGGTTAACCATAATCCGGCGGACGCTAAGTTAACCGTTCCGCAGCCGGCCGCACCCACGGTAAGGCCCCCATGTCAGTTGTCAATCACGAGCGGTAAGCGGATTGCGAACCGCCTCCTCTTGTGCGCGGCCTGAACTGTAAGACGTAGCGATTATAATAACTACAGTAACAAAAGTGAAGAGAATAATATAACAGTAAATTAGGCCGACCACAGGCACATGGTTGATGATATTAAAGCAATTATTTTAATGTATTTACAAGCTATAAGGCGCTAGGTAACACATTTATAAGATATTTACCAAAATGCCTGACCGATGATGTCCAAAGCATAATAAAATTAGGTACCTTACCTTAATAATTGTTGTGCTTGTGACAAATTGATTGGTTATATTATATAAGTAGTTTAGTTTTTCTACTTTGCTGGTTGCTTTCCTCTAATTGTATATTTCGCTTGCACTCTTTGTTATATTAATAAAATTGTATAAAATAATAATTTATAATTTTATAAAAATATTTTGAAAAGATGCAACGCCTGTGGAGTTTCTTCCGGCGAGTTCTTCTCCACAGAAGACAGACAAATTGTGAACTCGCCACAAAAGAATATTATGTAACTAAGAGATGTCAGTGTAAAGTTGAATAAATACTTTGAACTTTGAACTATAATATTCAGTTTATGATTTGCACCACACCTTAAGTGTAATATTGAACACATTGTGTATATTCGTAGTTCACAAAATTTTCCTTTATGTTATTTTCTCCAACGAAAACTGTTCGAAAAGATTTCGTAAGTATCAACTATTTCCTGAATTTTGAAATATAAAATTTATTTTCAGCAAGAAGAGAGTAGAAGCCTTTCTTTTATTCAGGTGGCGTTGCATAACTACGCTTCAGACAGATTGGAGATCGACATTTTCCCGCAGTAAAACGTAGCCTATGTTACTCAGGGTGAACGTAGGTTTCAAATGGTGAAAGATTTTTTGAAATCGGTTTAGTAGTTTTTGTGTTTATTCATTACAAACATACACACACACACACAAAAATACAAATCATTCCTCTTTATAATATTAGTATGAAGTATGATATCGAGAAAGAAAGTGAAACGCTCGTGCGCGTAGCGTACTAAAAGATTAAAACACTAGGCAAATAAAAACACCAACTACAATACTAAAAACATGGGGCGAAATTAATCACTTGGGAGTTTGGGAGCGCATAAGCTCATCGAGTTACTAAAATAATGTTTATGTTTACTATAAGCTTTATTTGCCTGGGGTGAATTAAGCCGTAAGTCCGCCAGTGGTGTTGCCAGATTATGCACTATTGGTTAAAACTTATTTTGGTTAGATCCGATTTTGGTTTGGGAAATGTGGTGTGTGTAATCCGATATATATGCGAGGTATTTTACTAATCTCCGTGGACTACTGTTTTAAATTTTCAAGAACTGTAAATTTATCTTTATCTATAATATAATAGAGAGAGAAGCGTAGCCACGGGCGGACAGCTAGTTGGATTATAATTAAGTAAGTTACTCGTTGGATTTTTTAATTAAATATTTACTGTACCTATCTATTTTCTTTTTTGGGAATAAGATATATTTGGTGGGGTTCCTTTAAAATATTCGCTGTGTTATATTAAAACAACATTCGTAGTAAAGTGACCGAAAAATAATTAAATTACGTTTATTCATAAATTACATAAATAATTATTACATAAATTAGATAAACTACTCGTACTAATATGAATAGGTATTTTTGTTACATTTAATTCCAGCCAGTAGGTAAAGTAAACAGCGCATTTGAATGGTGAACCAATAAAATCACGTTCCTTTTTTTATTTTAAAAAAACATAAGCCTAACACTGGCCAGTATCAATGTAAGATTAACATTCTTAAATTTTATCGCTCCAACGCTTCTTTTCAAAGTTCTTAAGACGTGTTTACGTTGATCCAGGATAACGCGTGAGGACAGTGATCATTTTTTTGTGTCACAATCTGTGGTCCGTGTAGCGGACAGATTACAAACCTGGACAATGTTAAGATGGTAACAAAGTGGACATTGTCCGAGGTGTCCGAATGTGGTAATAATGGTTATTGATTTGTTCGACACAAAGATGAAATGTTTTGTGATAGCTGTATATTATGTGATGGTGAATTTTGTGAAGGCTGCACGAATTTAATGCAAATGAAAATGTTTATAATTTATTTATATTACTTTGTGATATTTTAGTAAAATTATTATTCATTAATAATTAAAAGCACATGTGCTAGTACACATCATCTTTTTTCCAAACTCCGTAGATGATGATACTAAATGTCCGTTTAGGCGTGAAAATGAAAAATGTGCCGTAAAACGATCATGATTTTATGAAATAACCTAATTTGTTGGTTCTATTAATTTGGCTCAATTTATGTTCTCAAAAATATTCTTTTTAAACAAAAATATTATTTACACGGATACTCTTTTCATCGTCATCATAAATTGAGCCAACCAAATGTGCTTATCTATTAAAATATTTGAAAACAAAAACCTCTCCATGGTTTTATAAGTCACAGCCCTGTGATGTCGTGTCAATATCTTTAGAATAAGAATAGTGGTCAGTGATACTTTCTTTGACAGCAATAGAGGCTTATGATCGGCCACGTGCTCTAATCTAAACGATCTTTAGCCCCGGACACAGATTATAAAACCAGAAAAAAAATGAAATTTCACTGGTCACTGGCACAAAGCTACATACAAGCTAGTGCTATTAAAATACTTATTTTTTAATTTCGAACGGTGGTGTTTGGTATTCACATTTGAACTTCGTAGCATTTTGCTACACCTACTACGTCGTAGCTCGTAGCAAAGAAAGTTCGTATTTTTTATTGTTAAAATGGATTTCATTTTAAGGTTTGTAGCGGCGCGCCTGACTCAGCCAATACCGCGCGCGCTATATAAAGCTGACACTGCAGAGAGCACACGATTGCAGTCAATGTTGTAAAAATAATGCTTACGTCACATACGTTATTGGAAGAACGACTAATAGGAATGTTGACTGTATTCAAAATAAATTACGAGTATCTTACACTATGTTTTAGAAATAAAACATCTGAAATTACTCTAGTATAACTTATGTAGGGGCGTTTTTGCCAATTTTATTATTTGTTATTGCAAATCAAAATAAAAATCGTGCAAAAACGACAATACAACTTGTGACGTCATAAGATCCTTTTAATTTTTCATATAAAATATTGTTCTTGACATTTCATTAAAAAGAAGCTCTGAAAGCCTGAAACGCGCTATCTCAGTGTTCGCAAGACATTGAATAAGTTCAAGTTCTAACGAAGTCAGTAGGACCGCGGTCCCCGGGCTCACCACCATGCCCCAAGGAGATCTTCCTTTTGCCTCCACCGTACCAATTTTTACACCTACTACGTCGTAGCTTGTAGCAAAGAATTTTAATTATTCCCGTTTTTTACTCGTGTTATTACCCGTTTTTTACGTGTTATTATCCATCACAATTTGTTCGGCCGCTTATCTAGGCGTGAAAGCGACAATCTCGTTCGTTTACAATTTAGTAGGTACCTAAAACTTGTTATTTCCTTTATTATTTAAAATCTCACCGAACCAAAAGCGAAAATAAACTACCCGGTAACCGGCAGTTTTGAATCGGATCTGTCCGCAATTATCCAGAATTATTCGGTAATTACCGGAATAACTACGACACGGTAACACAATCCGTACTCTACATGGCTCTTTGTATAGGTACAGGGTGTTTAAATAATCAAGGGAAACATTTGTTTGTCTGTCTGTCTGTCTCTGGAATCGTAGCTCCTAAACGGTTGCGCCGATTTTGATTTAGTTTTTTTTGTTTGCAAGGTGTCACAATCGAGAGTGTTTTTAGCTATGATCCAAGAAAATATCTTCAGCCCTTTGAAGATTATCAGCTCTTTTCTAGTAGTTGAAAGAATCAAGTAACGGTTTTGTGTCGGGGGTTATTAAATTTTTCAATTTAATGTTATTCATACATATTTTTAATAGCGGCGACTAACCGCCTTGCGGCTAACCGGTTGCTTAGTGCGTAGAGAGCTTAACGTCAAACTCTAATTATTTTATTAATTATAGGCTTCCTCAGAACACTTAATGACGTCTTATAAGAAGTTAAAAAGCTTTGCTCAAACCTCTCCTCTCAAACGAATGTACAAGTCTAAGCAATGAAAAGAGATCAAACAATCTAAAAGAGGCGATGCGATATCAGTTTGAACATAACTGGCGGGTTCGCGCAATATGTGCGCTGCTGTGGAGAAGAATACTGATAGAATAGAATAGAATAGAATAGAATAGAAAGCATTTATTCTCTGAGGAGTACAATACAGCAAAAACAAATTACAATAAAATGGTATGGTATACATAAGTATGGACATAGAAAACTAGTATGTAATGTAGGTACAGTCAAGAACACGCCAAGCCGAACATATAGAATTTGCACCATTCTAATGTAACTAAGGGAACTAAATGTAACTATGTTCAGCCTGCCCTGCACCCGACGACCAATGCCATTGTGGGAGATGTAGTTGTGACTGCTGTATTGCATCAGGGAAAGGGTTCCGGCTCAGCATATGCTGTCGACAGGTCAACAGCGCTGATATTCTGCCGGCACCGGTTTTCTGCGAGTGTGCACGTTACCAAGCGAGAATATATGCTCTTCTATTATCTATACTCAAACACTTCACATTTCAAGGCCCCCTTTGTTATCTATTATGGCTCTTATTACATCGCATTATCGAATTAGAATCAACTGTACCAAATTAGGATCAATTATGTCATCGGAAGTCTTGTTTGAAACATGATCACAAGTGGGATCATTCAAGGACAATTTGATCTCCAATTTGCTATTTGACCAGCTGCTTGGAGAGAAAGAGGGTATAAATAATGAGGTGTCATATTTTTTTTATTTCAAAAGGTTTTAAGCATAATTTAAATATTATTACTTACATAAAATTGTAATATTGTAAATAGTCAGTATAATAGTCCTTCTGAAATAATAATATGGACAGCTTATCACATATCTCGGCTCGGGCTCGAGCCTACCCTGAAATCAAGGTGAATATAGGCCTTAGTCGACCGCGCTGGCCCAGTGCGGGTTGGTCAATTTCATACACAACCATTGAATTACTTCGCAGGTATGTGCAGGTTTTTTCACGATGTTCTCCTTCACCGTAAGAGCGTCGAATAAACGTACATATGAATTCAAAAATCGCAAACACGTTGATACGTGCCGAGGCTCGATCCCGCGAACTTCTAAATGGAAGATTACTGCCCTAGCCACTTGGCCACCGACGCTATATGATATCCAACGTTTTTATTATTTATATTCTATGATTCAAACATGGACGTAGTAATATAGCTACCAGTACTATTCTTTATTCTGTGGTTACACTAAGATTAAAGTGTATTCGTCAAAATTTATTCAAGCTTTTAAGTCTGTAAAAGGGAACATATTTGTATGAAAGAAAACGAAACACTCTTTTTAGCTTCGCTGTTGACGTGTAATAATATTCATTATCAACATCACAATTTTCCTTTTAGTTAGCCGAAAGACGTCCACTGCTGGACAAAGGCCTCCCCCAAGGATCTCCACAATGATCGGTCCTGCGCTGCCCGCATCCAGCGGCTTCTCAAAACCCTCACTAGATCGTAAAAAAGAACTTAAAATATTTTTTTAGAACGTTTAACTAGGAATATGATTGTATATAATATTTCTTAATTCCCACGGAATTGCTAATATACATATAATATTGTATTGAACACTATAAAAATAAACATATTCATTGTCCCGCTATGAATAAAAAAGTTAAATAAACATTAAACGCAGATAATAATTATCTAATATTAATATGTCTAAATTACCATATTACCACGGCATTACGAATTAAAAACTTAACGTACCCATCTCCAATCCCATTAAAAAAACATAAAATTCTTTATTCAAATCGCAGCCGCCATTCGAAATCCCTCCCTCAGACTCACAAATTTAACTTGCCCAAAAATATCACATTAAATCTACGAGTAACTTTCACACCCCATCGGGTGCAATATGGCCGCACCCTTGCACAGTGGTCCCCTCGTGACATTTTGGGACATAGGGGGGTCTAATGATTTATGGAAAGTCTGAGGTGATAAGCTAAAGCTTTGGGTTGTATCAAAAAATAATATTATTTATTTATTGCTCTCATGCAGGTAAAATACAAAAGCACTTACAAACTACATGTACTTACCCTGTTTAGAGGTTATCGCAAAAAGTGAGCAGTGGCATGCAAGTCATTTAACAATATTTTTAATTACTTGATAAATAAACATATGTCTAGAATTACAGCATAATATGTTCTCAGTCACTATTAGTCAATTCAATACATTACAATACACACAATAAGCATCTATATTTAAGATATAGATGCTGAATAACGAATAAAGTTACTGTTACTATTCAAATAAAAATAACTCAGTATTTATTTCTTCCCTGACCAAATAGTAAGATAATCGTAATAGTATGTTCATAAAACATAGAAAATATTTTTTTTCAACTTCAAAAAAGGTAATTTTTATTTGTCATTGAGTTTTGTCATCATATGAGGAGAGCTACCACCGAGGTGATAAAGATTCAAATCCCGTCAAAAAAAATAGGGCCAACTATCTCATAAATTCCTAACGTACTGAATAAACGGCCCCTCGCACAGTGATCCCCTCGCCGGGACATTATGACGTTATCGCACAGTGGTACATAGCTACATAATTACGGGGACACAATGGTGCCAGTAAATGTATCGTTACAGACACCCGGCGGGGCGTCGCTCGTTTCCGCATCCAACTGGTTTCCAGTCCGCTTTGGTTTGTAACATGGCTGAAATATAATAAAACTAGTAATAAAATAAATAGCGACTAATATTGGTATAAAAGAAATGCAGGGTGCTAGTTAGTGAGAATTTCTTGAAGTAAAAATTTAATGTGAGAAATTGTGAAACGTTTGCAAAAAATATATTTTTAGGAATTTCTACAATATAACACACTAAACTAATCACATTTTAAGAATGACCAGACCTTACTTTTTATGCAATCGTAAAAAAATACTTTTACTTCGCTCTCTTATTCTTTAACAGGAAAAAGACATTCACTCCTTCGTCAAAGGTAATATCTATCTATCTATCTATTTAGTTAGCCCACATCAGTCCACTGCTGGACATAGGCCTCTTCTTTAAGGTAATATATATTATAGAAATAAATTAAATAGTTTTTAATAGCCAAATAAATAATATACACTACTTATATTATAATCCGCCTTCATATATCCAGATTAATAAAATCTTAAACGCTTTTATTTCGAAAAAATATTCAACTAAAACTGTGCTAAAAAATACAACAAGCCGCCATTTCGATTCCATTATATCATTAGTTCGTTACAACACTATCACATAATCCATGATGTAGTTGACATAATTGAATCTATTAGTTCTCTACATGCACATTACGACCCCACTGGGCGCCCAGTGAGACATATTCTTTGTCTACATTATGTCCCCATATTTCAATTTAATTTGCGACAAAGTGACAAGATTTTAGTCAGGTATGCTTTATTATTTTATAACAACTCGATTCGATACGAAATGCTTTAAAAAGTGTGTGTTTATTTTAGACTAGACACTTTTTCCCGCGGTAAAAAATATCTAAGATGTTGACCGGGAATATTAGCCACCATGCTAAAATTTCATTCAACTCGGTCCAACAGTTTCGGAGATTAGCCCGCACAAACAGACAAACAGAGAAATAATAAAATTGAAAAAAATCTGTATAGGTTCTATATTACTTCTTACATCCCCCTGACTCTGTTTTTAGCTATTTTTTTCTACAAGTATATACAGATTTTCAAACTCTACAGTTTTATTATATAGATAGGTAACAATTTCATCAATAACAGAGTTTGATCTCGGAGATAGCCGAACAAGCTCACAAAGAACTTGGAAACCAGACACTGACAATTGAAGAACGTGGCTACGAATAATTGATCCGCGGCCCTTACAAGCAGAGGGCCGTACCACACAGCATCATCTTACATAGAAGCATTTGTATTGAGATAACAGCATCTCACTAATATTACAAATGCTAGAGTTTGTGTTTTTTTGTGCTCCAAGTAACATCTGTTTGACTCTTTTTGTGTGCTGCTGAACTGCTGGACAATTTTGGATAAAATTAAGTAGGTCCAGAATTGACACGATTTTAAATTGAAATGACATGAAACGATGCAGGCATTGCCGTAAGCGCAACCAAAAATTTTCAAATGGAAAATAAAATTAACATTAGGTATTATTATAGGGACAGATAAAGAGAAATTACATTACAATAACAAAAGCCCACGGAAAAATACAACCTGGGTTTGAGTTTGATTTGGTGCAAATAAGAAATTTCAGGTAAGAAAAGGCTTAGTACTATTATTTTCTTCTGTGCAAAGGCTTCGATATAGCTCTACAGCATTGAATTACTAATTGTACTAGCGTACATAGAAACGACACCTGCGAACCGCACTCATAGTAATCTATCTATCTATACTATCATAAAACTGAAGCATCAGCGTGTCTGTACATTGATTTGTTTTTCAAAAGACTGATTGTAGGTGATAAAGGGAGTGTAGCTGAGCACAAAAATACAAGTTTAGGAAAAAATATCCGTCTGTCTGTTTGTACACGCTAATCTATGGAACCGTTGGACCGATTTAAATGAAATTTTGCATGGTGGTACCTTATATCCTCAACATCTTAGATACTATTTACCACGGGAAAAAAAATCAACGCGTGCGTAGCCGTGGGTGGACAGCTAGTATCAAATATATGAGTCGCGACCTCCAACTTCTATGTCGTTTGTGTTTTGTCCGGCCGCCTTCCGCTGCTGCCATGCTGACGCATAGAATGCATTCGAGATGTCTTCTCTAGTATTTGTACCTACGTAATTCCTCAATGCTATACTAGATTATTTGCTGCAGGATGACTATGGAAGTTATACGACACCACATTACCACATTGGTGCCAAACCCAGCCCTGATGGGATCACAATGCTTACGTCTCGTCGAATTACGAAGTGGGATGTTCGGGTGTGGTGGGATTTCCTATTGTGATCTTTTTTTGTTAATAAATTCAATGTCCTCACAAGTCCGGAGAAGTTTGATTCGTCGTACTTTTGCGACACAAGCTTATATCAATAAAAAAAAATTAAATGATCTATCATCGTTAGTGTAATAAATAATATTAAAAACAAAATTGTGGGTGATTATATTTTATTTATTTTTATTTTATTAAATACAAAAACAGCTGTTACAAAAACTTAAAGCATAATATTTCATATTACAAATTAAGTAACCAATAACACTAAAGAATAAAAGTATGAGAAATGAAAGTATGTATGTATTTTAAGAGGGAAAACGACAGATGTAACATAACTTCATTAGTAGCTTCATGCAACCCATGTCCCCATTTTTGATGGAATTTTCTTTGGGAAAGATGCTCAAAACTGTTGCTTGAGCATGTGCATTCAGCATTTGCTGAGCCATTTCTATTTTAGGTTCACTTCATAGCGCACCCTTCAGGTAACAATGCCCGTACCCGCCGGCGGGGGCGCGGTCAAAATCAAAATGAAAACCAATAAATCAGAGACGAAACGCCTCAGGCGTCGTCCCCTTCAAGATGTTTTACCGTATTAACGCACTAGGCCTAGGTTCGAGGCTACCTCGAGCCGGCCCTAGACGCATTAGTACTCATCACTACTCTTGGGTAGAGCCTTCCGCACCCCCGCAAGTAAATTTTTTGTGTCTCTGTTGGTCTGTTTGTATGGGATAATCTGCCAAACTACTGGACCGATTTAAATAAAATTTTGCATAGTGGTACCTCATTCCCGTTCAACATCTTGAATAGTTTTTACCATGGGAAAATATCTTATTCCTACGGGAAAATGTGCACGGGAAAGTAAAAAACAACGCGAGCGTAGCCGCGGGGGATTGCATAAATATATATGTTAAAACGTGCATTAGAGGCAATTCAATAACATGATTATTTATTGATGTTGCTAATGCATTTAACTAATGCAAATGCATTAACTTAGTACCTAAGTACCTCGCTTATAAGTAGGTAATTTAAGTTCGTACTACAATAATCTAAGCAAGTAATATTAGTCCAGGCTTTTCTACTTTGAAATTATCATTATCATTCTTAAACTTGGCAGGGCAGGTTGGGGATTTCAGTTGTTTCTTGTTAAAAAACATTATAATGTCTACGCTATTTATTTTTCTCTACTATACAAGATTTAAATAAGGATGTTATTGTGATGAATTAGAAATTCGGAATCAAAATAGTAAGAAAAAAAAGAAAAACTCATTTATTCATTCTGCTGTGACGGAACACATACTAAAATGTAGTCACAAACTTAATTATCAACCCCCGACGAAAAAGAGTTTGACTTGTGTGTGTGTTGGTTTGTCTGTCTGTCTGTCCGTCTGTGGCATCGTAGCTCTTAAACGGCACCGATTTTGATCTAGTTTATTTTTGTTTGCAAGGTGTCACAATCGAGAGTGTTCTTAGCAAAGATCCAAGAAAATATCTTCAGCCATTTGAAGATTATCAGCTCTTTTCTAGTTGTTGAAAGGATCAAGTAAACGTTTTGTGTCGGGGGTTATTAATTTTTTTAATTTAGTGTTATGTATTATTACTCTTTAGATACGACGTCACGCGCGTCGCTTTTCAAAACGGTGCTTCCCGGTTGAAATGATCCTACCAACTACGCCAACAACGTTCGGTGACGTCAGAAAATACTTTGTATTCTGTAACCTCATTTGTGAATTTGTTCACATTTTACGAGCGCTGTCTTCTCAAGGAGCCGCAAAGTGAAGAAGGGCTCATAAACCAATCAACAATTTGATGGATGTGACGTTTCTGACCATGGAACATCTGAACCGGGTGGTAATTTACAGCCAGCGTAAGTTGACACCGCATTGGTTGTATCGTAATGTGCTTACTAGATCTTTTGATACTGGTTTTTTTAGCATACCTAATTGTAAGGGTCGTTAATTATTTGATACGTCGTCGTCGATTGAAATACAGAGTGATTATGGTCGGGTAGTATTTACTTATATGCTTTTTTTAGCTGGATAAAGATTATATGCAGTTGCAACAAATATATTGTAGCAACGAGCGGAAGTTTTTCGCGAAAAACGGCTTAGGTAAATCTTGATTTTTCAACATTACAGATTTTACAACAATTTCTACCTTCTTCCATTAACATATTTTTAAGGTCAGAAGCCCGCACATGCGGTTGGACACTTGCACTACGAAATTCACATCTACCGCTTCGAAATACGGACGTTCGCGATCCCAAGGTCATAATATCCAGCCGCATATGCTGCCTACTGTACAAAAGATAATATAAAATACAAAAATCCAGTCATTAAAAACCGATGCTACTGCATTCTGCCAACATACAATACAATACAATACAATATTCTTTATTGACAAAAGACACAGCATACCTACAGAAAACAATACGGAACAAAACAGAAGAGTCAAAAGGCGGCCTTATTGCTAAAGTAGCAATTTCTACCAGGCAACCTTTAGGAACGGAAAAAGTGTAGATAAAAGTGATGCGGGTTGGTGGTCTAAACAGAATAGGTAAACTAACAATACTAAAAATGACATACCGCCAGTCAAATATCAAAAACGTAAACAAATAGCGCAACAAGATTGCCTTGTCAATTGGTTTATTCGGGGTAGGAGTCAGGGATTCAGAATGGCAATGAGACCGCATGGCTGGGTCACAATGCCGGTTATGATGGCCAGCTAGCGATCACAGGACAACCCTTCGACTCACGGTTAGTTAGGCGCGGCTGTGGGGTTAATGGCTAGTGTAAGTTGAGCTTTGACACAAACTCTTGTTTGCACAGAAGCAGATGTGGTTGTAGTAAAGGTTGTTCAGTAAAATTTGAATAGGTACCTATTGAATTTTGAGATTTTCGATATTGATTTATTGTTGTAACTAAGATACTAACTTAATCAGATAGAAGATTATCTAACAGCTTCTATCTACCAGGTGTAATCGTTACACTGATCTCCTCACAAGTATTGTATTTATTATTTCCTAAAACAATAAAACATTTCTTTCCGTTTTTGTTTTGACCTTAAAAGTTTCAAAGTACTTAAACAATTTCAGCATCCTTAACCACAAACAAACTGCTTCACAAATCCAAAATATATTGTTCACAGTATAGCGTCAGGTTTTCTTTTATTATTTGTTGTTATCTTTTCGTTGCAATGCCATATTATATCCAGCTAGGTTTAGATGAAAATCTTTGGGAGTTCTTTATAAAATTGCCTCTAGCTATGCAGTAGCACTGACTCTGGTAATGATTCGTAAAATGAGCGCACGGGCAGATGAGCTCCAATACAGATCAGAGGAGATCAAACGCAATACGCAACGGGTTATAGACTATTCATAGAACAACCACGTATTAAGTAATTGGACCCCTCATTGCAAACCATGTGTGTGCCGACAGAGGCCAAGTAAAATGGATGATTCATAGAGTTAAATTTTTTTTTTTTTTTTTTTTTCTATTTATACTTTAAGAGATGATTGCTCTATTTAGCGACACAATTAGAGCGTAGTAGCACAGAATACCAAATAGTAGTCCCTGGTAGTGTGGGCTCGTATTGTTTTGTGTAAAAGTTTGCTAGCATCATTGTGTTTAACATAATTTCAGCGAATAAATAAGATCTGTACTGTCTGCTTTGCAAAATATACTCGTAATATGTACGTACCTAGGTACTCATGAAAATTATGAAACTGAACTAGTTTCCGAGAATGACTCTCAAGTTTTCCATTTGTTTGTACCAACGAAAACGTCAATTAATACAAGTGGAAATTAAATAACCCAGCATACTAGGATATTATATTCTTATACTATCTTACTACTTTGGGATATTATTATATTAATATTACATTATTATTGTTAATAGCCTTCTGCTCCCAGCCCAGCAAATCAGGTTTAGCTTGATACCTAGATTTTGCAACATAACACCTTATTCATCATAGGTTTTTCTAAAATACTTAATGACGTCAGATCAGATGTTAGAGAAGCTTTGGCCAAATCAAGACCGGGTCTAATCCAAAAAAATACTAGGTTTCTTTGTCTTAGACGTCATCGATAGCATTTAAAGTCAAGTAGGCTAACCTATAACACTAGCGGTTAGAATTTGCCGCTCAAATATCTGTCACATTCTCGCAGCATCCCAAGCTGGGCATAAAACGCGAAATTGCTTCTGCTAAAGCCCCCGAACAAAGGTTGACTGCTAACCGTATGGAGATGGCGTGTGGTCAAAGTTACTAGACGCAGACTAAAATATATAAGAGCCAAACTACATGTAATGTAGAACTTCTCTATCTCTCTCTCTCTCTTAATTTAAATGTCTTGCTTCTGTCGGTGGAGTAGGTATCTGGCAATCTTCTCTTTTTTGTTTACTCACCCCCTGATGCGACCCAAACCCAACCCGTACTTTGTCTTTTATCTAATATATAAACGCTCTTCTTGGCCTGCCCCTTCCTCTCTTACACGCAGTTTTCTCTGTTCAAAGTTAAAAAATAATTACCCACTAACTACCCAACTACTAAGTAGGCTAGGCAACTCAAAGTAGACAAGTCTTGATCTTAAACAATGACAGAATTTTACCATTTACTTCTATCAACTACTTCTCGCCAAGAATTCGCCGTCTGACGATCATCCTTCTGAACAACATCGATCCAAAAATATGTCTATCTAATCTAGCGCAACGTTTTTGGCGACGGTTTGGTCCCGGATTCCGTATTAGCGCGCCATCTCCCTTATAACTTGTCCCAAAACGAAGCGCGCGTAACTACGGAAGGCAGCCGGCCGCTTTAACAGAACGATCCTTTGTGGGGGTCCTGTGACAATGCAGTGACTAGCTCGATGGTGGTCGAGCTGGTCGTGGTATTACCTAAGGCTTGACCATCCCGATATGAGTGGGAATTGTCTGCTGTGGTCGGCAAGATTCATTGTTAAGGCACTTGTCTGTCAATGCCTTTTTGTTTAATTCTATTGACCTGCATCAATAAGCGCTAAATAACGAGACTTTTGGATATTGCTTCAACTGCTTATTAGTTCACGGCTGGACTAAGACATCTCCCATAGCTGGATCAGCCATAATTCCTTGGCTTTTTGGAATACTTTTTGTAACACTGTGTTTTCATCATTATCATTATTAGCCTGCTGTCCCGTGTTGGACAAAGCCGTCCCTCCACCTCCACAATGTCCAAAATAAGTCCTACTCTGCCAACAGTTGTTTTTTAGATTCACTGTATTTTTTGGTTACCTTAAAAATTTGCTCTTGAAGAAAACACTTCATAGAAGCAAGATTCCTAAAAAATAGAAATTGAATCGAAGCTCTCTCTCAACAACATTTTAAGAAAATAAGAAGATATTTTGTAACTTCAAAATTCAAACGTCAAATGCGTATTTTTTTAAAAGATTTAGCGTATGGTTTGCTTCTGTTACACTTAAGGTGAGGTAAACTCAAGAAATAATTAACACAGTCCATTCCACTACTGGCAGTACACAAATGCTCAAATCAGACAAAGCAATTTAAAGATTCCAATCTCCAAATTACTTTTACAAAAAGCGTACAATTTGCGAGCAAAAAGTGCGTGTTTCTTTCGCATCTCACATCGAAACTTGAGAACTTTTTATTTTGTCCGCTCGCAGCCATTACCATACCACTTCGGTTTGGCATAGAGGTGGAAAATACTGTCATTTTTATGACGTCAAAGATCTCGCACATTTATAGCCCTTCACAAATCATGGTCACTAAGCGATGTGCTGCGCTAGCGATACCTTTGTGCAGAGACAAAGTAAGGTACAGACCGATATTGAACCCACACAACGTTTAGCAACAATGCACACATAGAGACCATCGTTCATTGATCATCAAATATTTTTGTGACTTTGCTAGAGGCTAGAGACTTTCCTACATCAAATTTTAGTGGATGTTGGGAATAGATAAGAGGCAAGGAACTATTCTGTTTTACGGATCTGGAGATATCATTTGATCTTTACCGTATGAGTTCCTCTCCTAATTATGATTCCATCTTTTACAGATACGGATTCTCGGAATGCATTTGATCCTAATTCACTTGCTTGAGCAGCTTTGAAAAGTCTTACTGGATTTATGGAGTATACTTGTGTTAATGAAGAAGCTATTGCAATATTATTTTTCTTCGTCGTTGATTGTTATAAGTTGGAGTAGGTCTTAATTAAGGCTAAAACACTATTATTTGGTATTCTGTGGCTAGGTACTACTATTTGGTATTCTGTGGCTATAGTAGGTACAGGCAATAAAAATATAGCATACATTTGAGATCTGTCCTCTCCTTTTCCTGTGTCTGACACCGTAAATACATGCCGTGACGTATGACGCATTGTTGCTACCCACAAAACCCTTGGAGCGTGCCAGAGAAACCTTAATAACATCTACCCTGGTAACCATAAGGTTGACTTTAGATTGGAGAGGATTTCCCTAGCGGTATGGCTCGATACTATGTTGCGACACGGTAGCTGGAAAGATTTTTACTTTCAAATTTACAGATGCAAAATAGCATATTGTATTCTGTCGTTTTAGAGAGTTTTATTGTGTTGACGGTAAGAGATTGAACTGTTCATTCTTCGCGTGGGACTTGGCAAGGCGATGTCGAAATGGGGTTTCCGAATAGGCCTTTGTGTGGGGTTAGGACTGTAGTTTCACTACGGTTACGCAGTCCCTAAACGGTAGGTTTATCACAATTTGTCAACGCGGTAGGTAAGTGTTTAGGTTTGTTGCAATGCCTTTGGGCATCTATGAAATTCTTTGATGATTTCAGAAATGGTGGAACAACATTGCTTGTAAAACTTCGAATTTCTTGAGTTTCAAAAGCTTCTTTTAGGTATTTATTTTTTATTTACCAAATGTGTGAATAAAATGATGTGAATTTTAAAAGACGATACCTGGAGTTAACAGCTATGTTACAAGAGTGTTTTACTTTGCCTGAAAAAATATTTAAGAAATATTTAGGTACTTACCTACTACAATATCTATGAAAGAATGAAAAGAATCAGACAGCACGATATTAAAAAAAGGAATCCCAAACAATTTTTCTCTGGCTCTGCCTACAAAGCCCTAATCTCAAAGTAGGTACATAGACCTCCATCAAATAAACCAACTATACAATGGGAAACACAAACAGCTCCTCGATAAATCATAGTAATGGAACACTACAATACCAGCAATCTCCAGATGACAGACCACTCCCCCTGAAGATTTTATATCATCCAAACAAAGATAAAGCTCCCTATCCCCCTGGGGGGGCGAAGGTGGGGGGTGGGAGAGGTGACCCCCCTTTGGGGTATAACAGAACAGAAGGCTTGGAGCGAGCGCCCGATCAGAATGTTACACCAAGGTAGGGACGTGAGCCACTTAGTGTTATGTCGTATATAGAGGAGTATTAGGTGCCGAGAAGACGATCTTAGGTATTTTACTTAGGTGATACGTGAAGGGGAGATGTGTTGTCGAAAGTTAAGAAAAAGTAGTAATGAAATTCTGTCTGAGTCATGTTGGAAGTAAGTAAATACTTGGCAGCCAGCTACATGAAGATCAAATTAAGCCTATTCGAGATATTGTTGAGCATGACAATAAATATTCGATAAAGGTGATTGCTGGTTGCAATTATTTCTCTTAATAAAAAATCAATCAACTACCTACTAATATTGATGAAACGATTTGAAGAGAGAAAGGAATATTGATTCTTTCTTAAAACTGTGCTATATGTTTACCTAAATATGTATGAATAGCTATAGTTTAAAACCAAAACAATGAGCCAGTTACCGAACAAGATCCCAAAGCGTCATATAACAAAGGATAGGTACTTAACTTAGCCACCTAGTTAGAAGGCGCTTTCAAAGTTGCGAACTTTTCAATCAGACCAACTCGCTGGCTGTATGTTTGCCGATGGATTAAAACTTGAGCATTACTTAAGTCGAAGAATGTGTAACGAAGGCGGGAGTTAAGAAAGGCAATAAGATGAAACGTAAAGCCAAGACATCTAGCTATACCGATAATGTGAACCAGAAGCTACGAAAGGAAAATTTGGTTATGCAGAGTGGGTGGGTGTGGGTTATGCTTCTATTTTTAACACGGATATTGGAAATAATAAATCAGATTTGCATATTTAATGTATTTCGAAGCCACTTTTTAAAAGTAATTCTATTTCAGACTGAAAATATTCTCAACTCTTTTGGCACTTATCAGCTTAATGTAATTAACTTTCCGAGGAATAATAATAATACATGCCTACAGATATTTGTAGACTGTCTTCCGTTAACTAATGTTTATTTTTAACATATAAAATAAGTATTCTTATACCTACTTACTTACTGGGGTAACTCACGATAGAAATAGGAAAGACATTGGAGACTCTATACTATACTAAAGTTTAAATAACTTTAAATACATTTCTAAATAAATAAATAAATGAGTGAATTATAAATATTCTAGACCGGTATCATTCTTCGAGTACTAAATAATTATTAATATTAATTATTGTTCCACAGGGCGCTATTTTCGGGCCCACAAGTTAAAGCATTTACTTATAATAATATGACGAACTTTGACAAGTACGTCATCATGATTATTCAATTTTTGGGTTCATCAATATTTTTTAAGTGTAGTTTTTCACATAATGGCAATGCTAAATATTTGATAAGATGTAACGATCTCAACGTAATATTATTTTTACTTTTTAGAGAATCACCTAGTTCTTGGTTAAGTATTATTGACACAATGTAAAAAAAAATAGGTGTTGCAATTCATTATAATGACAGGAATTCCGACATTTATACTCAGATGCAACTAGAAATAAGTAATATAACTTGTCGCATTTATTTATTAATAGGAGTACCTACTCGTCTACTCTAAGGTAAACTCTCTTAACTTAATTATATCCAAGTTCCAACCCAGTAAGGCCGCATTTGGAACTCCGGAGCAACACTCAAAATGCAAGAACAGCAAAACACAGAATTATTCAGTGGCAGAAAATTCTAGAATTAATTCAGCCGAAACTGTAAGTAGATTACCGAGATGCAGTAATCAAATCGGGCGCCGCCGCGGCAATCCGCGTTGGACCGGCGGGCGGGAGTCATACCGGTGTATCACAAATTCATAACATTTCAAATGGAAAATAATTTACTACTCTACTTAATTATGCAGGTAATTTATTCAGAAGTCAAAGTGAAACAAAACAAAGAAAAATGTCAATCAAATAACCCGCCCCAAACCGTTCTCAGCGCAAAGGTGCCCATGACGCTACAGCATTACCGCGCTGAATCGCAATGGCCAACCTTTGCACCAGGAACCAACCAGAGCGGGAGTCTTGTGTAGGTACTCTACTTTACAAAAATACTAAAACTCCGACAAGGAAGTACTTTTAGTAAGGTTAGAATAGAACTGTTGACTTTTATTCGGAAATTTTGTATTTCAGACCGTAATATATTACAAAAATATACAAAAGTATAAAATTTTAAAGCCCATTATTAGACATTAGGACGTCTTGAACACGTTTTATTTTTAAAAAGCTGTTGTGGGAACATTATGCTTTCAATTTCAATGGAAGCGAATTTACATAAATTTGGGTTAAACATAATTTAAAAATGTAATAATTGATGATGAAGAATTTATAATGAACGAATTATTTTGTCTAATGGCATAATTTTAAAAATATCGTCTCTTTCGTGTAGGTAGGTAACTTCAGTAGGTATCTAGGTTAAACAACGACATTTTATACTTATCATACCTACTCATCAGTCATCATTTATTAAATGTTATTCAGCCTATACAGTAATAAATAAGTAAGTTTCTGTACCAATATTACCTACCGGTAAAATTTCGGTATTTCAAAGACAATATCGGTATGAAAATTCACCAATTTGAATCCTTGGCAGAGACAAGCTTGGGCGGTAGCGGGGGCAGAAGCGGAAGCGGGAAAAATGCAAATTGTGCGCAAATCCCTAGAAACAACGCAATCCCGGCAATGCCTGGCTTCATCCGGATTATGTACACAGATGGCGATTGGATGCTATCAGCGGATTACGGATCGAGAACGGATTATCCCTTCGAATACGGAAGCAAACGTGCATTGTCAGAAACAACCACAAATATCAGAGACAATACCACAAAAGCTTTAAAGAGAAACAGATGATTTAAAATGCCTTGCGTAAAGATTATGGAAGTAATGATCCAACGATGTCTTTTCATTTTAAATGGCCATTTTATTAAATGATCTACGCTTGTGTCACAAAATCGATGTATCAAGCTTAAGCTTGCGGGGGAGAGGAGGGATCTCTTCCAAAAATTATGTAGCACGCGATAAAAATATAAATATGTACAAAGCAAAACAGAACCAGTTTTTTTTCCGAGCCTCCTATTTCGAACACGTAATCCTTGCGATCTATACCGAGCAGAGTAACGCGACCCACCAACTGGGGGGCTGGGGGGGCATAGCCTCCCCAGGGGGGTGGAGGTTGGGGACACCTGTGTAACGTTACAGCCGCCTGGGTGTGTTTTGCCGTTCAATAACTTAATACTCTGGAAAGGCTTTCACGCTGAAATCTCGCTGAAATGTAGAGGGAACGAACGGAGTTGATGCTTTTATATATTTTATTAATTTTAAATTTTAAATTTATACGATTTTTTTTGTTTCAGTCGTGTACCTATAAAAGAATAACATCATCCACATAAAGCGTTAGTTTCTTTATTTAGAATTTTAGCGTTTGCTTGATTAACATTTGCAAATATCTTAATATCATCCATATAGATAGCACAATATCATTATTGTTTCGGTATTCAAAAAATAGATGGCGTGTCTTCGTTTTACAGTCCTTTTTATCATACGGTAAAAACCATTATCATTTCTTTAGTACTTTCTTTGTCTTTAAATCAGAGTTGGAGCAGATTAAGACGGACTTTATTGCTTGGCTCAGATAAAAAATATTATTTAAGACT
>OX419594.1:13702800-13840994 GCA_948473455.1 Teleiodes luculella | reverse complement strand
AGAAAGATGCGCTTCACTTTGAAGGTTAACAGGGTTAATTTTACGTATTATTTTGAGTATTACACTATTTCCCTCGTCTGTAGGGCTTAATTTAGGTTTATTTATTTCAATTTCGATTAATTTAAATTTGTACAGACAAATATTAGTTTTATTTAATGCCTTTCCGTGAGGAGCATTTACTTACCTTCAAAAGTATATATGAGCTATTTTACCAGTTAATATAAATTTTATTTATCCTATCAGCTTTTAGTTGTATGTTCAAATTATGGTAATCGTGTAGATAGTTACTTTGAGGGGTAGAGTATATTATGGGACATTAATATAAAAGGTTTGTACCTGAATATGTCACTTGGAACCATCTGCCAGCTGTCTCTTGTAGTATTATTATCTAAGAAAAATATATTTATTTCTCTAGAGATAATTATATCCTTATTTAGACTGAAGACATTGGAAATGCTGTGATTACTGATAATTTAGAGTTTACATTAATCATACAATTTTGAAAATATGATTTTAGGCCTAAATAAACTATTATGATTAGAAGAAAGAATTTTAAAACTCTTGTAGATCATTTTATTTGATAATATTTTTAAAGGATTGTCCTATTAGACATTGCGTTATAAATTTTGAAATTTAGTGATGATCATTCACAAATTTAAAAATCCGGAACTAGCAGTAGGTATACCCATAACAAATTAAATTTAAAACATATTAATAGGTACAAACATAATAATGTGAATGTTTTTCTGCAAAATTATTTAAAACAGAATACGGATTATGTCAATACAGGTATAATTCAAAAAGAACCATCTGAAATAACATCCGATGTAAATATTTTTACTACAACAGCATTTCCAATATCTGGTCCTCAGTTTATAGAAGCCAGTATGTTGCAATCAAGCAATAGTAATTTATATACATTACTTAAGTCATAATTTTCTTTGTAGATTTTACATCATTGACTTATGATATGAATATGAATGACAATGGATGGGGTGATGATTTGAACAGGGCAGAAATATTTAAAACATTTTGCTAAGCATCAAAATCATGTTGATCTGATGGGAATTTAAAAAAAGAGATAATTTGTTCGTCGATCATTGTAATACATACAAAATGATAAAAAACTATGCTGTCTAAAAGAGTGATTACTCTGATTTAAATAATTTCACTAAATATGAGTATGATTCAGTATCCAAACCAAATCACTATAATAGTAGTATTATTTTTGTGATGTTCAAATCAACATTTCAACAGTGAGGCGCGTGACTTGGATAGCTATTGTGACTCCCGAGAGAATTGTAAAAATGTATAATATAAACAAAGCGCAAATTGTACATATGATATCGACTTACAATACAGTCATTAAATTAAAATTGTTAATAAAATTATATTCGTAAACAATCACTTTGTATTATTCCGCCATGATGATGATGGAAATCCTCTTAAAAGTAATAAAAACAAAACTATTATAAAATATTTAAATACATACAAATATTCTTTATTGACACAAAGAAATACAAAAATAAATAAAACAAGAAAAACAATACCTTACACATACATTAAATTTAATAATGTACAAATATTATTTAAAAGATATGAATCTAAAACTCTTATTCACAAGAAGAAAAAATATGATACCTAATAATTTATAAGCATCCAATGCCATAAATAAGACATAAGAAATCAAAATTTATAAAATACAATAAATAAAATGAAGAATAAGATGAAAATGAATGATGAATAATGATCAAGTAGATAATGAAATAAAACAAAGTTATCTAGAATTCAAAACAAAAAAGTTAAATCAGAAACTAAATAAGGAATGCATATCGTGACAAAACTGCAAAATGTTAAAATGAGAAGAGTGTCATTCTCGATAAATCTAATTGACCGATGTAGTCCATAAAATATTTCTTTCCCAGATTGAGACAGCTCAATCGAACGAAAGATATTAATTACAGCTATTAGCGGTTGTTTAATGAGATAATCACAGATTATTGAGTGAACAGCAATGATACCCGCTTGAGTGACCGAGACATCGTCATTAGATTACTTTTCACGAAGATTACACTTTTTAAAGATTATTACTCAGGTAGCCATTAAGATTTTTCGCAAAAAATTCTTATGATTGTGGCTTTTTTGGTCTTATAGTTTTAAGCCCTGTGGGAAAATAATTACTTAGTTGTTGAGTGTGATTTTTTACTATGCGGATATTTTTGGTATTGACATCGTTACTATCGATAGTAAAGTTATAATTTCAACTTCTTTTTTTTAGTTTCTCTTCGATAAAATGCTCGTATAATGATATTTGTTAAAATATGATTGATTGCCCAAGTTTAGTATATTCGTAAAGTATTTTGATATGTCAAAGCTGAATTTTACGACATTTTGTACAATTTTATGTCACTATGTACGTTTGCTTTGCTTTTGCTTACTTTCCATAAAACTTTTCTTTCAACTATTTTAAGACACACAATTCCACAGCATCTATCACATTTCCTTCTCTATTGATAGAGAGAGACAGAACATCGGAATTCAAAAGGTGATTAACTTAGGGTCTGCTTAGGGCGTTTAATTATAAATAGAACAGCTAGGGTTAAACTCTATTAGTATTCATGTCACATCAATAACTCGTGTTTTCTATAACATTCTTGTCTATCCAGCTTATGTTATGGTTGTTTGTTAAAGTTGGTAATTTTGATAAAAAGTAAAGGTTAGATGCTACTCGAACAATCCTTGATTCTTTTGTATTTTTTTGCTATCATAATACTCGTATTGCTCCTTGCTTCTTTCTCCAATGGTGTAAGCAGAGCTTAAGTTGACTGACAGGGAGGGAGCAGAAAGTAAAACTACAAGTGGAATAATATTCTTTAGAAAATTAAGTACTAAAATTATATCCTTCTTTAGTCATTATTATCGCATTCTCTCAAAAGTAATCCGTTCATTGCAAACTGTTTCAAGATTAAATCTCGCATGCTTGAAATTTTTTTTAACCTAAGTAATGTTTACGACACTGAAACAAAATCTATAAGGTATTTACAGGTAGTACTTATTGTTATAAGGATTCGGACGTTTCCTTGGGTATTCAAACACTGTTTCTTCTAACTAAATTATCTGCTATCAGCTTTTTTGCTCTTCTACACTGTCAATCCAAGTCCACTCTTGAATTTTCCTAACCCAAGATTTCTTTCGTTACTAAAACGCTTATTCCCTTTACTTCTTTTTGCACATCATAAAGAAGAGAAGTTCAAGAAAATTTATAATGCGAATTCGTATATTATCGAAGTATTTGTCCAATAACAAGAATGATAATTTTACCCTTCAATTCCTTATTCCTCGAACCGCATGTGTTTGAAAAGGAAGGCGGCGTGTCAAGAATGCTAACTATAATGAATTATTGTCAACAATACCAGATATGGATTAATTACAAAGCCAGCTAACGCATTTTTTATATTTCTGTTATTGCATTGTGAGGCTTTTTGTACGATGTCTATTTACGTAGGTTTATGACTTAGTTTGTAGTAGATAATACGTTAAATAGGTATTTGTTGATATTTAGCAGCAACTGAAATTATACCTACCCTTCACTGTTTTTCTGATTCTTAATTTATTTTACAATTGATATTTTTACCAACTTTATAAATGGGTCCGGTAATTTTCTGTGCAAGTGGTAGAGCAACACTTTATTTTTATTTTATAATAATATAATATAGTCTTGGAAGAACGAAAACTTATCTGCGGACAGATCACAAAATGGACACCTTTAAAAGTCTTGTTAAATTGTCTTAGCATTTCACAACATCACAAAAACTTAATCTGGAATTAAGAGTCAACATTCAGACGCAACTGATTAATTGTAATATTATCTAACAATGCCAGGGCTGTTTGTATTGACTTGTTGCCTAAGCGATTATTAAAACTCACTTACAAGTTTAGAATTATCGATCATTTATCAAATTCAATTCAAATTTAAACCGTACGCATCAGGTTTTAGAATGCACTTAAATTTAAGTTTAGGAATATAATTTTGTGGTAATATGAATCAGTAAGCGCGGGCTGTCAAATTTGAATGCTGTCTTTTTCGTTTTTTATGGCTTAGAGAACGGGCTGGGTTGGGCGTCGATCAGACACGTTAATTGCAGCTCAAACAAATTAACGGACGTATCGCAGCTAATGAGGCACAGGGAGTGACGGCTGTTAGGCCAGCGTTTGTTTAGTAATTTATTAGGTATTCTAGATAGGAAAGGCGAGGCGAGTGTGTAGAGTTGGGATGTTTTTAATATAAGATCCAATTAGATGTGTTTTTCTATGATTTCATCTGCAATCTACTTAACAATGAGTATTTGATTATTTTAGTTAGGTACTTACTTTGGTACTTATAGCACCATACTGACAGATATAAGTAAGTTATCTGTCAGTATGGTGCTAGAATAAAAACAAAAAAAACGAAAATGATCAATATTTTATTTATTTATAGTAGAATGTGGAGTATAACTTCTGAGATTTGTTACTCTAAAATGTTCAAGCTATAATTGGTTTAAATCTAAATTTTTCCTAATTTGCGCCAGTAAAAAACGCAACATATAAATGATTCTGTGCACATGCTTTTCTAATTTGAAGTTTTAATTACCTATTTATAAGAGGCACTCAGTACAACTGGTACTTATATGTAGAGCAAATAAAACATTTACCTCTAAGTAACGAAGCGCAGAATTTTTAAACTGTTTAAAAATTAAGTATAAACTTAGGGTTAATACTTAATTTTTTCTAATACTTAATTACCTACCGGTGGGTATTTGCAAAGCTTTGCGCATGGGTAATTTACATGATTTGAAACTTTCATTATCTTTATTATAAAAAGGAACTTAGCAGAATAATACCCACGAGGCCCACGAGTATGTATCTAGAGAAAATTAAATGACTTCTTAACAAATCGCAGAGATTTAAATGTTTTCTTTTTTTCTTAATTTCTAGTAGAGTCAGATTTTCAAGAAAAGAAAGGGAGATTTAAAAATACATTAAAAGAAACAAACAGTTTATGTCATTAAATTTAGGTACCTACTTAAGTAGGTACTTACTCTACATACAAGCAAGCAAGTAACAATAGAATAGACTGGAATAGAATAGAATTATTGCTAAGACTTCTATCTAACCTAGATTAGACTTTTTGGAAATGATGATCATGAAGATCAGATAATAATTAATTAAAATTTTTACTTTTAAACAGATATTAAATCCGTAGAAATAAAATCCTTCGCATTAAGGATCAAAATGAGCCTTCCAGGAAAATATTATCTTAGGCCTATAGGCCGTCACCGTGTCGGGTTCCCGGCGCCGGCGCTGTCAAACTGACAGCTCCAAACTTTTTATTCCATTTTCAAATCGAACATCACTCTATTCAGCCAGTTGTTTTACTTTTTTATTTTTGTTTTTATAAGTTGACAAACCGTTTCAAGGCGCGTTCAGGTTTTTTATTTGAATGCATATGTTTATCTTTTTGAGATGTGTATTTGTAAGGGGCTGTCTTCTACTCAAGTTGAATGTCGATGTGTTTATTATTTTACAAACAACTTAATTTTTGAAATCTTGTATCTATTGATGGTCTTCCATTTATATGTTTGCTTTTTTATTATTAAATAAATTGGCAGATTCAACTTGACTCTACATAAACTAAACACTTTGGATATTTTCGTTTCATTTAAGTAAGTAAAGTAAATTAATACTTATCTATTCAATTCTATTCCACTCATCTAACTATTCAATTGTAACTTTTGCTTAACGGAGTAAGCAAACAAATTTTGTAGGGTCTCTGGTGGTCAGATTTTTGTTAAATATAGTATTTTTAAGTGACATATTTTTAATAAAGTCAGATTATATATTAATTTCCAAGAAAACATTTTTTCATCAAAATGTCCGTTATATTATTTTCGTAATCTGTTTATCATTAGCTACTGTAGGTTCACCCTTGAAGATGTTTTTGTCATTTCTATTTAATATTAATTAGCGCCTGAAGGCGAATCCTTGATGGATTTGGAGTCCGCCGCCAATCTATCATAATAATGGAGAGGGAGTAAAACGGACAGTTGGACACGCAATAATGTCTTCAGTTTAGTTTTTTCATCAATGCATATTACGTGTATGATTAAATTTTTTGGGTATATTTAGAATTGTCATTATATCTATTTATTTATCAGGTAGGTGAGTCCGATAACGTCATATCATGCCTATTTTTACTAAATTGTTACCAAATTGTTTTGTGTATATAGGTAATTTTGCTTGTTGTTAAATTTTGTTTTATCTGTTGTGTTGTGATGTCCCATCCCATAAATAAATCATTCTTATTCTTATAAAATATAATAATATAAACAAAGCATCCGTTTACGATGCCACGGACAGACGTCAAACTTATAACACCGTTCTTTTTCGTCAGGGGTTAAAAGCCGTCTTTTTGTTATAAAATTAAAATTACCACCGATATTTGATATTTTGATAATATTCTTTAATTTTAAGGTAGGTAAGGTACCTACCTAATTAGAGACATTTTATCTGTAGTGCTAGTGACACCTATTCAATAAAGACAATGAAAAGTCATGTTTCAAATAAGGTTACAGAAATATGCATTATGTTAAGGTTATATGACCATAAAGCGAACAATAGGAGTTTTGCATGAGACTATTTAACCTCATTTTGGTGTAGAAATAACCTATATTTTAAAGTATAATATTTGGATTCAACTCCTTATACATTTTTCCCATAGTCTTTCGTTAAAATTTCTTAGTAGAGCTGATTGGTGTTTATAATTATAATTTAAGATTATACCTGTAACGAGGCGCTTTGTAACCTCATTTCCACCTCATTTTTCCATTTCTTTCTCGTCTAAATTCAAACATTCAATTTTGGAATTCCTTCGTCATTCATACGTCATCCTCGTCCATTTTTATTCAGTTTTCCTCTTGACTTCCAACGTTGAGGGCAGTGTTTCTTAAAAATGTGTATATAGTTCCTATAAGTTGAGTTTATCCTTTTTTTTTTTTCATGTGAATAAAATGTAAATAAACCAGTTCAGTCCAATCAGTTCCTCGTGGCGTTCTTATTCTACTACTAGTGCGTGGAGCCTAGGGAAACTTCACTTTTCAGCCGCTCCTGACGGCTCTCCAAGGCTTACTACGCGCTACGTAGAAGCGACAGGCTCGAAAAGCTGTCAAACGCGACATAGTGACATTAGAGCCATAGTAGTTGTGTCAATATGTCGCGTTTGACAGCTTCTCGAGCCTGTCGCTTCTTACGTAGTAAGCCTACTGGTGAGCCGCAGGCGCAACACACCTAGTACCGGTAATATTAAAAACTTTCTTCACTCAACTCTCCCCGTAGTAATGTATGAAACTGTAGGTAGAATATGTAAATACATTTTAAAATAGTGAAATTCTTAAGTTTTTTAGCATACAAAAAAAATTGCCATATCTGTTACTTCCCTAAGTGACGATATTACATAAACCGATTATTTTTATGTTATTTTTAAAGATGATGTTGTCTTTATGCTACATGTAAATAAATATGTATTAGTACGTAGTAAGTTTAACATAATTATTAAGGATACAAGTCTTAATATAAGGTATAATTATTAAATATTTTTATGAATAATTTTCTTACATTACCTGCCTGACTGCCGCATTTTAAAAATACATAAAAAATTATGAGCAGTCATGTCAATCACCATCACAATTACAAATAGTGAAAAATCAAAGCGTACTCTAACTAAATTTATTGTATCATAAATATTTCACACCAGTATTCATTATTTCATAATATTTATTTTTTAAGAGTCCTCCTCATGTACAAGAAGTCGTGTTATTATTACCAAATAAATAAATAAATGCTCTACAAAGGTAGAAATTGCTATCTTAGCAAAAATGCCGCTTATTTGTACGCAATTATTGTTGTGGACTGTATTTCTTGGTATACTGGTATGCAATAATGTATATACAATTCTATTGTTATATTATACAAGTTATAAAATGATTAAGCATAAAAATTAAACAAATTTATGTCTGCGTCTACTCATGTATGTTTCCTATTAAAAGAAGTGTTTTTTTTTTGCTGTAAAAAGTATAAAATGTACAAGTTTTATCGTTTCACGCATAATATTTTAAAAATGATACATTGAAAAGGTATAAAAAGGTTTGTTCTAGGTCGGTTTGTCCATAAAATCTACACTTTATGTATTACAATATGTGAAAAAGGAAAGTCACATAGGACTGAAGCAGTGTTAAGTGCAAATCGTAAAAAGATCTGGCGATAACAGTTCAGTCATCGTTTACTGTACAATACAATACAATATTCTTTATTGACACCAAAATAAACAGTACACAGGAAACAAAGAGAGTTTGTTAATTTTTTTGTATTTTTATTGTTAACATTGTGCCAAGTTGTGTAACAAGCATCTGATAAATTCATCCTATTTCCTTTAATTTTTCATGCTATCACTAACATTATGAATATAAAACGGCATAGGTAATGGTATTAAAGTTATGATCGGCTAGGTTCAGCTGGCTTTAAGACTAAAAAAGTAAAGTAATTCTTTACTTTTTTAGTTCTTCTACACAAAACGGCTATTTGATTACTATTTGAAATGCAGAAAGAATTAATTAAGATGTTACAATGTTGCATCGGTAAATTGTCACAGCAAAAAACGGATTATGTAAGTAGAATGAATACTTAGGTTCGATTTTATAGGTTTTCATATTAGTTGTAAAGTCGGTGACGAACCACAGTCCGAATGAAATTACACCTATGCAAAAATCACGTGGGTAGTTTGCCAGTTTTCGATATGTAATATAATATGTATCTAATTATTCCTACGGGAAAAATAATAACGCTGAATTAATCGCAGAGCCCAAAGTGCTAGTACTCGTAGAAACGCCTTTTTTGACTGATTCCGATAATTACAAAATATATTAAAATACTAGCTTTCCGCCCCGCGGCTCCGCCCGTTTTCCCGTGGGAATGAGGTATTTTCCCGCAGTAAAAGGTAGCCTATATGTTATTCTTATGTATAAGCTATATTATTGTAAAGTTCCATTAAAATCCATTCAGTAGTATTTGCGTGAAAGAGTATCAAACATACATGTATGGACTCACAAACTTTCACGTTTATAATATTAATATTCATAGGATTTAATTTTGATAAGAATGTCAGTGGACCTTTTTTCCTTGTAACACGGCATGGCAGATAAAATAGTCTTAACTCCCCAGTTCAAAGACTATGTAAAAAGCTCAACCTCATTTGGTGTCCCACAATTCATAAACTACATAGTTTATGTGTCCCGGTGACATCTGCACACGGCTGTCACTGTCAGATGCGCTTGCGCTGCGGTTAGGCAACGAGAACGATTTACGATGCGGCTGCGACGGTGACGGTGACCACCGAGGAACGGTCACCGTCCTTACCCTGCGACACCATTGTGTTTTGTGAGAAGAAATTGCTTGTAGTATAAAAATATAGCTATACCTACCTACCAGTTGTGTGGCGGTAACGTGGCTGTACGCATGTGTGTGATTTTTTGCTTTTGTCCACAGATGCATATTTATTCTGTGACAGATGTAAATTTAACATCTGTGCTTTTCTCATTGATATAATACTCCGTGGCAGTGCGTAGTTATTTTTTGTGTCTTCTTTATGTTACGCAATAAAGGGTTACTTACTTCCCTACTTAATTGGCACACGATCGTTCCAATACCTAAGCGGCGAGATTTCACCACAAAGTGTAAAATGGGTTACAATATTATGCCATAATTTTAGAACGCTGGGCCGCAATATTATGTTTTAGGATACCATCTTGGGCCGGAATAGCCGGTTATTCCCAATGTCCCCCACGGAGATGTCTCGTTGTACTGCAGTCAAGCCATAGTCAAGCTCTAATCTGAATTAAAGTTCGTTCCTCTTGCTCACCTTTCGAAAATCAAAAATAGTCATGGAGATTTTTTTGTATAACAGTATTGTATTATAATTAACACACTTTTCATACTTTAGATTTATAATGTTTTTCGTATCGATAAGTTTCCCTACCTTTTGTCTGTAAATAAAACTAATAACTCGACGCTCGACACTGGCACAAAGAATAAATATCTAGTTCCTTAGAGAAGAAAAAAAAGAAAAAAAAACGACGATCGGAGCTGCCAAACATGCAAACTACCAAAAAAATTTACAGTCTCTTCTACTGATAAACAACCAGTTAAATTAAATTTCATGGTGTATAGCGAGCAGCGCTTTCGTCCACGTTCCACGTCCATTCAGTTAGATCCTTGGCGGAGTGTATCAATATAATTTTTGTTACAAAATAATTTTTGTTATCAATTGTGTATTTAACCGTCGTCGTGCGTCCGTCTGACAACTTAATTCTTCCTTCATCAGCTGACATTACGAAGCCACGGTACAGAAGTAATGCGCGTTTTTTCTACGCATGTAGTTTACGAGATCTAGTTTTTGATCACGCTATAACTCTTGGATACGTCATGTATAATCTACTACCTAAATCGCCGAAGGCATTATATCAATTCGTGCACAGCAAAGCTGGATCATAATGATTGAATATCAAAAGAATAGCATAATCAGGAAATATGTTAACTTGACTTTAAAAGCTTTTTTAAAAATATAGCTTTTTGAGTTTAGATGTATTTTTTCAGGTTTTTTTTATTATTTAGCCTCATTCAGTCAGTTTCAAAAATAAAGAGCTGTTAATGTTTGTTTGCGACTTTCGCGCTTAAAAACCCGTAAATATACCAAATAAGAAGAGCTTTCTTTAAAAAAAATATGATGAGTTAAGCAATGATGTAGTATGATATACTTTTTACTTACAGTGTGTTTGAATAACGGCTGTTTGATACAATATAATCCCAAAACTGATTACTTATTCATCTACTTTTTGACAAAATCCATTTCACTATTTAGGCGGAAAATTTTGATGACCTCGCTGGCAAAGCTTCATGATGGACAATAAAATACTAGTGAGATACACGATATTTCCTTCACCATCGGACGACGACGGTAGGTAGGTACTGAATATCGCAATTCACGCGATGTTCATTATGATCGCGTTCAGTGATAATGTCTGTAGTATGTAGCATGTATACAGGGTGTCACGTAAAAAAGACGAGAGTGGAAGGAAGTGTTGGAAGGGGAAGACCAAGACGAACGTTCCAAAATCAAATCGGGGACGTTCTGACAAAAGGTCGGGTCAAGAGTACTCTAAATCGACGAGCATGCATGAGGAGATCAATGAATGTGGATGAAGCGGAAGAAGTGTGTCTGGATCGTAGCAAGTGGAAGGATGTGGTCTCTGCCTACCCCATCGGGAAAGAGGCGTGACGGTATGTATGTATGTATGTATACAGGGCGTCAATGAAGACTTCTCTCTCTTAGGGGGCGGTCCGTCATTGAGGAACGTGGTCAGCATCAGGATTTAGTCTGGAGCAGATGCACAGCCTCCACCGGTTCCTGTTCCGCATGTTCCAGCACATTTCTTACGACCGTGCAGAACTTGAAAGACGACGAGTCTTTCACTTGATCGGTCCATCTGGCAGCAACACAATACAAATACAATACAAATTGACAACAAGAAATACAAACAAAAATAACACAAACAAAGAGAACAATAGGTTTCAATAGGCGACAATCTCTTCCAGGCAACCCATTACAAGAAAAGTACTAAAAGGACATGCTAAGTCAAAGATTTTGAACAACTTTCACAAAGTTATAATATTTGTATTTCTCGGAACTGAAAGTAAAGGTTTGACACTATCATAGAAAATGAGTCCTTTTGATAAGATGACTCCGTAACGCTATGCCGAATAATTCTAGTGCGACGAACGTTAGACGACTTCCGTAAAAGATATTTAGTTTGAGGTTTTAAAATTTGAGAAGAACTCGCTGCACAGGCGTTGCATCTTTTCAAAATATTTTAACAATTATAAATTACTAATCTATATTTTGCAACAGAAGAAATTGAAAAAGTCTGTCTCTCAAGCAGATTAATTCCATTGATATTTTTACCATCGGCATTGTAGCTCCTAAATGGATGCTCCGATTTTGATCTATTCTTTTTTTGTTTGCAAGGTGACACAATCGAGTGTTCTTAGCTATGGTCCAAGAAAATATCTTCCGCCATTTGAAGATTATTAGCAATTTTATAGTTGTTGAAAGGATCAAGTAACGGTTTTACAATACAATACAATACAAAATACTTTATTGACACCAAAAAAAACACAAAGTAACAAATTAAAAATACATATAGGAGTCAAAAGGCGGCCTTATTGCTAAGGTAGCAATCTCTACCAGGCAACCTTAGAGTATTTAATATTATAATTTTTTAAATATCAGTAGCATTGTCCTTTTAGTTTTTGCTATGCTGTCGTCATCTACACCCTGTATAGATATCAATTTACACTGACTGTCGTCGTCTACACCCTGTATAGATATCAATTTACACTGACTGGTTTATTGTAGACTGGTTTAGGCTTACATCGGTTTCGGTCCTGTTAAATAGCACTAGATAAACATCCGATGTTTAATAAAGTAATTTTGTAAAGAATTTTTAAATTAATTTTGATGTTTCGTATCAATTATCGCGATATCCATTCTCGTTATTTACAGCTTCGTAAAGTTAAGAAACAATAACAAGAAAAGTGTAATTTTTTTAAGTTAAAGAAATGAATCCAAACCTTTATAAAAAAAACACTAAATAAAAAAAAATGACTGCCGACCCAAAACCGTTACTAGATCCTTTCAACAACTAGAAAACAGCTGATAATCTTCAAATGGGTGAAGATAATTTCTTGGAACTTAGCTAAGAACACTCATGATTATGACACCTTGAACAAAAAAACTATATCAAAATCGGCGCATCCGTTTAGGAGCTACGATGCCACAGAACTTACTGAAAGTTAATTTTTGACTAATATTTTTGATGAGTTGTCTTCAAAAAAGTGTTTCGACATGACAAGGTTTTCTTTGGTTATTTTTCTGCGAATCTTAAAACTACTTTGGCTTAAGAATCGTCATAATTGACAGTTTATTGTAGAACGACTAGCAACCCACGAACATTAAAGCCTCGGTCACACACAACGATTAGTCGCTGCGAATTATCACACGCAGCGAGAATTTGCCTGTCCTGTCAGGACTATTCGCTGCGAATCCAAATCCAATACTGACCGTGTTCATTTTTATTCGCAGCGAATGTAATCGCAGCGATTAATCGCTAAATGTGCCCGAAGCTTAAAACCTTGACGGAATGTCTATAAGAGAAATATCACTATTGTTTATAATCATTAACAGCTCACATATGTCCCCACCAAGGGGCTCGAGACTACCCTGAAATCAGGGTGAATAAATAGGCCTTAGTCAACCACGCTGGCCCAGTGCGGGTTGGTCAACTTCACACACAACCCTTGAATTACTTCGCAAGTGTGTGCAGGTTCCCTTCCTCACGATGTTTTCCTTCACCGTAAGAGCGTCGAATAAATGTATATATGAAATCGAAAATCGAAAACACATTGGTATGTGCCGAGGTTCGAACCCGCGAACTTCCGAATGGTTGTAAACGGGCCTAGCCACTTGGCCACCGACGCTCCATTGATTATAATCAGGCAAAAAAAAGAATGGTTGTTGTAACACCGATCATTGTACAGACGTCCAGTAACAGACGTCACTAGCTGAATGATGATGCCATAGAAAAAAAAACACTTTAGTTCTGAAATACGTCTTAAAAACAATCGTCGCCTCACCTCGTAACAATAATTCAATATACTGGGGACAGCCCCTTCCCCTGGGAGACCGTAGCAACAGGCGCGGGGGGGGCTGAGATGCAGTGACGGAGTCTTACAAACAGCGGTTAATTGGAAACGGACTCTTGGTGTGGTGCAAGGAGAACACGGCGGCGGATTAAACAACTACAACAACAACAACAACATGTGGGACATCTCACACACGGCCATCTGACCCCAAACTAGGCAGAGCCTGTACTATGGGTGTCAGACAGCTGATATACATACATATATCAATATACAACATTCAGACACGATTGCAGATTCGAACCCGCAACCTTGTGCTTCGTAGGCAGACTTACTACCAACCAGGCTACGAGGCCGTCAAAAGAGTCAAACCCTTTCGCAGCAATGTACCATATTAATCTCACCGGAGAATAACAATATTATATATTTTTTTAAACTCCCGCCACAAAACCGTTACTTGATCCTTTCAACAACTAGAAGAGCTCATAATCTTCAATTGGCTGAAGATATTTTCTTGGATCATAGCTAAGAACACTCTCTATTGTGTGTGACACCTTGCAAACAAAAAGACTAGACAAAATCGGCGCATCCGTTTAAGAACTACGATTCCACAGACAGAGAGACAGATAGACACACAAGTTTTTATGTCGGGGGTTAAAAAAGAAATCAATTTTGTGTGGCCGTGGGCTTTCGTGCTTCAGAAGCTACGTCGTCGTCTAGTTGGAATTCATAATGGCCGTGGTTAAAACATGTTAGAGGCAGTTGTGCAGCCTGAAAATTTCAACTCCATCGTACTATTGATTATGTCACTCCAAGCTTCTAAGGCTCCATCCCTTTCGGAGAGCAGAGGAGAATATAGCCTAGCGAACAAATAAAAAACTGGGGTATGTGAGTTCCGAAAAAAAAGGGATTGATAAATCTGCGCTACGTTATATCTGTCACGGACTTTCAAGATGTAATGTGACGTCATGTGACGCTGGAGCTTGACTACGTGATCAGCGGTATACAAAGAGCAAAATATATAAATTTGGTACCATACGTGCAATCAAGATAGTCAGATTGAATGTCTAATTTTGATGACGTAAGGATGTTCTAATTAGAAAAATCAAGGTCAGGAAACTCTAACGCTGGCAGGCAACACAGATTTTCAGTTCTACAGAATAAAAAAAGAAAATCTAATAACAAAGTATTTATCGTCAGTAACTCGTTCCACCCCCGCTTTTTCAGAGGTACTCAACCCGAGGTGTCGAGTGTTGCTTCTAACAACAACTTTATAGCGGGCCGTGGTTCGCCACCCCTGCTATGACTGTAATATCGGCTGTAAGGACCTCCAAACATTTGCCTCACTAAATAGCCCTTTTAAAATGTTTTCCTTAGGAATAAGGGTATTAGGAAATTTGTAATGTGGCGAATGAGCCATTTTGGGACATATTTTTGTAGGGGACATTATAAACAGAAGATACTGAGGAATATATTGAAGTAGATAATACGATGCGTAATGGCTTGGACCGTGTTTACCATTCCGGGAGGCACCGTTTTATCCCTGCCCCGCTTTATGGATTTTTATTACTGAATTAGGAAAATCTACTGCATCGTAACGTAGAAAGGTAGACCGATGATCTGATGAGGGTCGCGGGAATATGTTGGATGCGGGTCAAGGTCCAGCAGTAGCCGTCTTTCGGCTTCTCTTCAGGGTATACCCGAACTATAGTTCTCTTCGGGTAGACAGTCCCGCGCGCTGGAAAACGTAGTGTTGGCAGGCCCCCCACGAGGTGGACCGACGATCTGGTGAGGGTCGCGGGAAGCCGCTGGATGCGGGCAGCGCAGGACCGATCATTGTGGAGATCTTTGGGGGAGGCCTTTGTACAGCAGTGGACGTCTACAGGCTGAGATGATGATGATGATGATGATGAGACAGTCCCGTAGCCTAGTTGGTAGTATGCCTGCCTTCAAAGCACAGGGGCAACCCTGTTCGAATTCCGCCCAGTGATGAACGCTTGTGTTTGCCTTGTGTCTGGATGTTGTGTCCATACTGTCTGATACCCATAGCCATAGTACAGGCTCTGTCTAGTTTGGGCTCTGATGGCCGTGTGTAAGGTGTCCCCACTATTTCTATACTTCTCCATAGAAAACTGCCAAATTTTTTAACTTGAAAGAATAGTTTTTAAAGATTAAGTGATGTATAATATCCAAAAGTAAATTCTTACCTATGATACATGTTCGTACCTATACCTAGATATTTGTAGATGTAGATTAATCAGAAGCAAAGAGTACCACCGCAGCCACCCCACAAGACCGCACTCGCTGTTGTGTCGCGTTAGTGTAAAGTGATTTGTAGGGGATGCAACCACTCAATCGACTTACGGTCGGCAGTCTATTGTACGCTATTGTTTTAGGGGAAACGTTACCACGAGAGGAAATTGAACGTTTTGTTTCTGTTCTTAGACGGATTATGATTGATGATTTTGCAAATCGATTTAGGAGCAGTTGGTTTTCGAATTTTTAAAATTTTCAATGTTTTTGTACTGATTTTCCATAATATTACATTTTTGATGTTTTTTTTTCAGGAATATTTGGTACCCGTGGTGCAATGACGTCGTGGGTTGAATTAAATTATTATAACTTACTCGTACTTATCATACTAATATTATAAAGAGGGAAGAGTAACATAGGCTGCCTTTTACCGTGGGAAAATGCCTCATTCCCGCGGGAAAAACTGTTAACGCGGGTGGAGCCGGGGCGGAAAGCTAGTTTTTCTTATAGCGTAACTATCGCTGTTAATTTAACTTATCGAGACTTCATACAAAATTATGCATGTCAAAACTCAAAACGGCTGAACGGAATCTAATTAAAGTTGGCATGTAGATAGCTTATTCAATGGATTAAAGCAAAGGACTTATTTATCCCGAAAAAATATGACGATCACACAGGCGATACAGCGGATGCAGTTTGAAAGAAAAGTTTTAAATATTTTAATGGACTTCTATGTTAAAGAGTGAATTCTTTGCTACAATAATGTTATACCGACAAAATCGTCAAGGTCGACAGTTAGGAATAGTGTTCCAATTGACATTAAGTGATTTGCGGAGGGTAAAAGCAACTCAATCAGAGAGGGAGAGGGAGAGGGCTACGAGTGCGCGGGAAATGCTGTACACACTCCTTTATACTCTTTGTTTCCAGTGTAACCTTGAAGAAAATACTAGGAATACCTCATACAATATTATCGATGTTTTTATAAGTATCAAGTAACAAGAATTAAGGAAAGAATCTGTTCTCAAAATAAAAATTGATTTTGCAAATATACGACATCTGTAAAATAAACAGTAAGTATTCTGTTACGTATTTCGATTGCAAAAATTATTTTAATTATTTTAACGGTTGATTTTCTTTCAGTCTTGACACCCACTGGTCCTGTTTTAAACAACAAAGTAATTAAAAATAATATAAATGGACAAATATGTGCGGACATCTGATCCCAAACTAGGCAGAGCCTGTACTATGAGTGTCAGACAGCTGATATACATATATAAATATACAACATCCAGACACAAGGCAAACACAAGTGCTAATAATCACACGAATGTTTGCTTGGGATTCGAACCCGCGACCCTGTGCTTCGAACCAACTAGGCTACGGGGCCGTCAATTTTACTTACCTACTTACTGTAATTTTTCTTTGTCCCATATCTGTCCCACTGTCCCAATAGCACATAGCCCGGGGCTGCTCAGTACCTTGTGCTTTACTCCCCGCCAAATGTCGTCTGCTGTTATTACGTTCTATAATCGAATATCTTCTTCAACGCTGAACACGTAATGGAAAACGGAGGGTGAGTTTCTGAACGTACGGTCAAAAGCACGCTTAGCTAACCACTTTTGACTTAAGACAGCCTTGTACGATTCTTATGTCCGTTGAATAAAGGAGAAAATCGCGCTTATTTTGCTCTTGACCGTTTGATGATTTATGATTGAAAGTAAAAAAAAACATGTGTTCATCATCATCATCACCAACATGATGATGATGAACACATGAGATGCAACAGTGTTGGTAAATTCCTTAAGTAAACAAATAAAAATAATGTCTTCAGTTAAAAGAATGTGACCTCGCCTTTATAATAAAAGTAAAGTACATTTATAAAGTCACAGTGTTATCAAATTTTAGAGTATTATCACTACTATTTGGTATTCTGTGGTATTACACGTAATACCACAGAATACTAAATAATTATTAAAATAAAATATTTATTACTGAACTAACCTCATGAAAACGCTCAAAAACTAATCAGTTAGTATGAAAACCCCAGTAGCCCATTGCCCCAGGCAGCAAGCAATTAGCAACTACCCTCTGTCACGTGATGTGCAGGCTCACCGGATATTACGTAGCTATGAGCAACGATATTAATTTCGCCATTTTCGTCGCACCGGATATGACGCGACGATAGTTTCACGCGGCTGACAGATTCTGTACTTTGTATTTCATATTTGAAATGAATCTGTAATGGATGGATTTTGATAGGATTTAAAATCTGAATTCTGTACGTAAGTATGTAATATTATTGGAAATGAAATGAAATGAATTATAAAGCTTTCGAAATAAGGTAAATACATTATATTTATGTACGCTTTCAGACATGCTCGGATTGCATGAAATAAAAAGGTGCGGTGCTTCCCTCTCCAATAAAAAGCGTATAATACTCAGCACGAAAGTGTTCAGCTTAGCGCATTCTTGACTGTACAAAGAATAAATAAAATTTATTTATTTTTGTCAGCTAAAACAGTATCTACAAAAAACTTACTTTTAATTATCTACATGTATTTATTTATTTCTACATAATCATAATCCAATAGACATCGTTTACAGAGAAGGGTCAATCAAACGGACAGTTAACTAATAAAGTTTAATATAAACAGTTATAAAGTCACAAAACAGTTTTTATTGTTTCTTTAACCCTAATTGTGTGGTATTTGACATCAATAAAATTACATCAACACAAGGAATGTATTATTGTAGTACAGTCACATCGACTTGAAACATGACAGTTTTACCGGCAATACAAAATTTCATACTTTATGATTTTATCTCAAAAACCCTTAGAGCAACGCGGGCCTTCCGTAAAAAACCCTTTTTCTAGTCGTTATACATACATAGATACCACGTTTAGTACTAATATTTTCTTCTGTGACCCCGTTTAACCTTAAAGTGCTTTTTACACAATAATATCTATAGTTTTTTTTTATTTATGATTTACTAATTTCTAATGATGTTCTAAAATGTTTGTATGCCAGTGACGTATTTTAACATTTAGAGAAAATTCTAACATGTTGAAGAATGTTATTCTTTTTAGATTTCTATAAAAAATGTCTCTTTACCGTAGGAAAAATCTCGGAACATTTCAGAAAAAAATCACGCGCATTAGTCCGTAGTAGCGTAGGAAATATTCAAGTCAACAATATTTAGTGGACTGTATCAAACCGATCACGCGAAATCGACTCGATACACGACAGAAGTTTTTAAGCGTTTTTGCGTCGCAAGGTGCGCGCGCGCTCATCCCGCCGACGATAATGCGGTATAAATAATAATAATTGGCAACACTGAAAAGTAATAAAATGCTATTATTTTGAGTTACGGCTCTATTCGCTGATTTTATTGGACTATAGCGCTGTCGCTAGTGATGGAGTATGTTGGCAGCGTAATTATTCTTTTGTATGTTGATGTAAACAGCGTATAACGTTCGATGTCGTTGTATGAATGATTACATACATGACATTGTATAAAAGGAGATATAGTGGTTATAAAGCGTATCAAATGTAACTAGATGGTAAATACCAAAAAAATAAAATTACAAGAATAAAATAAAAAATAATAAAAATTGAATTAATTACTTTATCGTTTGTGAGACCGGTTTAAAATACGTCATAAATTAAAATTTTCCATCCAAGATTGAACATACTTTTTAACTTGCTTTTGTTCCAATAGTAAAGTGTTGTATGAATTTAAATTCGTTCGTGTGTTGTTCTTGTCACAAATTGCTCAAATAGGGAAGTGTCCTCGGAAAAAAGTAATCGATTTTAATTAATCCCTTTGTTAGATTATCGAAAAAAATTTAACACGTATTTTTTTTTTCAATTTGACGAAGATTTACCGAATCAAAATGTATGAGAAGGGTACTATGACGTCACTTGTTTCGTACAATTTGTATGGCGGCGTGTCGTTACTGGAAATTTCAAAGTGCTGTATCGTCGGCATTTTTCGTTTGCCAGACGAAAAAAAAAATACGTGTACATTATTTTTTAGTAATCTAACAGACGGACTAATTCGATTTTTTTAGGACACTTCCTCATTGCTCACTATATTCCGATATTCTGTCCCTGTCTGACATTTAAACGTCTATGAAACTGTAATAGAAATTCAAGTGTTTGAAAGAAACAACAATATTGTATAAAGTAAGCTTGCAACGTTTAAGTATAAATATGATAGTTTAACGACAAGTCTTGTAATCCATCTCCCGAACTAGTTAGGGAAGATGGATCTGTTCGTTCCAGTGTTTATTTTGGTCTGACATTTATGATAATACGTAAATTGTTAGCTCGGTGAAATAATAACACGTTAGCACATATTAAGTCATAATCGTAATCGAGCGGGAAACGCAAAAAGTTGATTAAATTCACCAGTTAACGGTATGTGCAAACGGGGTAAGTAAAATCAGCACCAAACTGTAGTCATACTAATATTATAAAGAGGAAAGATTTGTATTTTTGTGTGTGTGTATGCTTGTAATGAATAAACTTAAAAACTACTGAAAAGATTTCAAAAATACTTTCACCATTAGAAAGCTACATTCACCCTGAGTAACGTAGGCTACCTTTTACCGCGGGAAAATTCCTCATTCCCATGGGAAAAACTGCCGACGCGGGCGGAGCCGCGGCGGAAGGCTAGTGTTATACAAAATACTAGGCTAACAAAAGCTACTCATTTAGCAGTGCTGCGGTACCCGTAGATTATGACCATGCTGTCCTCTGAAAGTGACTGAATACGATCTAAATACACTAAATCTGATACTTTATTAGTTTGTTTTTAATTGTTTGTACATATCATTTCAAATGAGAATATACATATTTTTTTATTTTTTTCCAATTATTTTTGGATTTTATAATTTGATAAGGTAAGTGATTTTCTTGGAAGTTAATCAGCAATTAATTAGACAATATTTTTTATGGAGCAGTAGAAAATGATTAGGTAAATAAGTAAGTAGATCGAGCAGAATTTGAGTATTAAGTTATTGCTCTCCAGCGCTTTCTACTAGAACGAGCACTGTCCCCGTGAGGCCAGGCCCTTACTAGCCTGCAGCCCCGCTAGCCTGCAGCCGACCTTTATTCGCATAATTCAGCCATAAAGCATCATTACCGCACCGCAAACAAAAACACCAATACAGGGAAGACCAATGCACTAATATACTGTTTTATTGGACTGTGGGAAGTCAGGTAAACTAACATACGATTATAAATATTGAAATAGAAAGATTCGTATTCAAGATCAAACGCAAATAAACGTATTTACCTATTTGCGACTTTAATAACAATTTACATAATATTGATACAATTTTAGGCATACTTAAAAATTAAATATTTTTTTAAGCATTATTTTATTACATTCCGTAGCTGCGTAGCTCTTTGCGTTTTTGTCAAATTTCTAATGTCAAGCTAAATAAAGTGTAGGTACCTAATGTTACGAGTTGATGTGGCAGCCTCGACAGTAATAAATTCTCTTTTTTTTTTTTTTTTTTTTTTTTTTGAATTGACCTATGCTTGTGTCGAAAAGGTACGACAAATCAAGCTTCACCGGACTTGTAATAAATTCTCGTTACTTTAAAACGCACTTTTTTATTTACTAGCACACAACACTGAGAATATTATCACATTTAAAAATTACAACGAAATTAAAAGAGGGAAGTAGACTTTCCCTCAGTTCCTCACTACAATAAACTATCCTGTCCAGATGAGGGCTGGAGCAGGAAGATGTCAAAAACCATGGACTTAGTAACACTGAAACCATGGACTTAGTAACTAACATAGTTACAATGTTACTAAGTCCATGTCAAAAACAAACTGATACAATCCACGAAAATAAATATGTCTCGAAAAAGATATAAATTAAGAATGTATTTGCAGCCAGGCCGATAAGTAAAAGATATAGCATGACCAATGCCACAGTAATATCGCTGAACAGACTTCCCTCGCAATCCCAGGTGTTAGCGTGGGTCGGCGGCCATTTTGCCCCAATCAGCTGGATTTCCGCTCCGCTCGGAAACGAGGAAACGAGCCAGATCGACGAGCTGCTCGCTAAATAAACTGGGTCAGTGGAGCCAGCACATGCGACGGACGCTCGCACTACGAAATTCACCCCTACCGCTACGGAATACGAGCGCGCTCTCAAGAGTAAAGTGTCCAGCCGCATGAGCTGGATACTGTACATTGAAAAACAAAAGGAGGACTTTGAAGGAAAGTACTTATTATAGATATTAGTATACTTTTTTTTTTCAATTGACCTATGCTTGTGTCGAAAAGGTACGACCAATCAAGCTTCACCGGACTTGAATTAGTATTTATTATAGAAACTTAGGATATTAGGGCTGCCCCAACTGGATGGATAACGGAAGATCTAGTAAAGGTCGCGGGAAGCCGCTGGATGCGGGCAGCGCAGGACCGACCGTCGTGGAGATCTTTGGGCGAGGCCTTTGTCCAGCAGTGGACGTCTATAGGTTGAAATGATGACATAGATGACAGATTAAGAGAAAAAAAAAACGAGTTTGCAAATAAGGCAGGTAATTCACGGTAGTCAAAGACAGAAGACGAAAGGGACGCAGTTATGCGCAAGAGTAAGCGCGGTGTATTTATATCTCATTCTAACGCATTACTGCGTCTCTTTCGTCTTCTATCTTCTGTTTCCCGTGAAATACCCCTCTAAGATTGTTTTACTTTGAATCTAAGCTTTGTGAGATTGAAACCGAAAAGAAGTCGAAAAGGATAAGATAGCCAGAAGTCTGATAGAAGAAACTAGAAAGATTTTATTTGTTAATAAATAATTATAAACCCTCCTTCAAAAGCATTTAGAAAAATCTGGTTCAAGCTGGTTCAAGATCGGCCCTTGCGCAACACAACTCGGATATTAACACCACAAGCGGTGATTTGTCCCGCTAATGCGTCCAGCAGTCACGATTTACACTCGGCCTTGGCCAAAACCGCACATCCAAAAATAACATTAAAATACTATTATTTGCATTAAAACTATTTTAATCCGACAGATTTTAAAGCCATTAAAGAAAAATAAATACCTATGCGGGGTCATCTTACACACGGCCATCTGACCCCAAAATATATACATATATATCTAAATATTATACAACATCCAGACACAAGCCAAACACAAGTGCTCATCACACGAATGTTTGCCCTGGGCGGGATTCGAACCGCGACTCTATGCTTTGTAGGCAGGCGTACTACTAACTAGGCTACAGGGCCGCCCAAAAAGCAAACAGAATTATTTATTTTTGATTATTTTCTTTAAATTAGAATCAAGGGCTTTCCATCAATTTCCTGTGGGTTTCGTACGAGTTAATTTTATACTGAAAATTCTTAGCAGGTAATATTTTTTAGTCGGGGACGGAAGGTACACATTTTAAAAGGTAGAGTCATTAGTTTCGTAGAGACTGTTGAATTTTTAACAGATTAGTTAAAAGTTTTCTAAGAGTAGATTTGTCGTATTTCAGTGCTACAAAGCAAAGGGTTAAAAAATTGTAAACCTTTGTGTTTCTCAGCACGGTCGGTTAAGTATACCATGTGTGTACCCACCTCTACATTCGGCGTAAGACGTGGGTCGTAATGTGTGAGCATTAGGCTTAACGTGTGAAGGTCAGTGTGCTATTGGTGGAGTGGACATTAGCGTACCGGTGTGGGCAGGCCTTATTACGTTTGTGCCATTAGGTAATTTATATATGAAAACGTGCAATTAAAGACGTGGGTAGATATTTATTGATATGGTCCTCGGCATTGAATTGGACTGAACGAATTTTTCCGTTTATGTCAAATGAAATTAGGCCTTGATATATATCCTGGGTGTCTAATAGAGTTATGTATAATATGTAAGTAGTGATACACGTACCTCGTATCTATAGAACATACTCGTAACAAGATTTTTTTTTAATTTGTTTTGTCTGTTTGTCTGCTTGTACGGGCTAATCTCCAAAACTGTTGGACCGATTTGCATGGTGGTACCTTATATCCCCCGTCAATATCGTAGATAGTTTTTACCGCGGGAAAACATCTCATTCCTAAGGGAAACTGCACGAAAATAGTCAAAAAACAACGTGGGCGGACGGACAGCTAGTTAAACATAAAATACAAATTTTGTATTGCATAGAAAAGGTAAGAGAGAAAGGCAGCAGTGTTGAAATAATCAAAATTGTTATTTTAATCGGACATTTTGTATGAAGAAGTTCAAATTTTTGGAGACGGAAATCTGATCCAGATCCGTCGACTAGCAAGTCCTTTAATTTTTTTCTAAGCCGTTATCTACTACCATTCATCATCATTATCATTTCATCCGAAAGACGTCCACTGCTGGACAAAGGCCTCCCCCAAAGATCTCCACGACGATCGGTCCTGCGCTGCCCGCATCCAGCGGTTTCCCGCGACCCTCACTAGATCGTCGGTCCACCTTGTGGGGGGCCTGCCCACGCTACGTCTTTGGCGCACGGTCGCCATTAAAGTACCTTTTTGCCCCAACGGCCGTTGGTTCTACTACCATTATCCTGACAAAACTATCATTATCATGATCTTAGACCAGCAGAGGAGGTACTTGGTAAATCTGTGTAAAGCTCAGATCGACAGGTGTGAACTTTTTCAATTCTCCCGCCGGCGCGGAGAGATTGGAACAATAACTGGGGTTGAAAAGTAAAATCCCGGGGGGCCGCACCCCCTCGCGAGTGGAGATTTGGGGGGTCGGGGTTGCCTGATGCGATGGAAAGTATAGTAAAATATAGTATAGGAGCTTTTTAATGGAACTTGGTCTTGAGAATGAGTACCAAAAGGGTAAACATTTTTGAGGGTTTAGATATTTTGTTGTCTAATCGTTTTCTTTCTTGATAAGAATGTATGTTTTATTTTCGATACTGTTTCACTTTTCAGTTTACCAACTTCAATTGAAAGTACTTTAGAATTATTTGAGACGTATTTGTTCATGTATTCTCGCAAATAAATTGTTATTCTAATATATTCAGTAAGAATAAATCACTTGATAAATTTCAGCAACAAACATTTTATGAGGAAATTCAATTATAATGAATAATATCGGTTAAGATAACATGTACTGGTAAACAAATTAATATGTGACAGACAAATATTGAATCGAATTTTGATTATAAATCAAAATCCAAAATATGCTGATTTCCGGGTAGGCTCGAGCCCTTCGATGGGGACATCTATGAGCTGAAGATGCTGCAAAAAAAGAAAACTCTATGCCAAATATCTCAATATTTATCTTCCCCACCTGGCAACCCTGGGGGGTGAAAAAGACCCACGGGGGGCCGGCCCTGTCGCCGCATCTCACGATATATTGATTCGATTTGCTTTCTCGTTGTTGTTACATTGGATAACAATTGATGGTTATTTGGTTATCAACTTTCCAACTCTGCTTCACTGAATACTTCATGCGTTTTGTGTGACTTAGCAGCGATGATAGGTAATTGTGGACGTTTCTGGTGGTATTGTTTGTTTTATTGGCATTTAATAACAGATATTACCAAAAAAGTTGTTTTTATGTATAATTTTATTTATGTAAGTAAGTATATGTATTAGGTAGGTTATGGTGTATGTACTCGTATGTATTTATTATATTCATTTTTATAATGTACTAGCTTTCCGCCGCGTTAATAGTCTTTCCCGTGGGAATGAGGCATTTTCCTGCGGTAAAAGTTAGCCTATGTTACTCAGGGTGAATGTAGCTTTCTAATGGTGAAAGAATTTTTTAAATAGGTTGAGTAGTTTTTGTGTTTATTTATTACAAACATACACACACACAAAAATATAAATCTTTCCTCTTTAATAATAGTATGATAGTATGATTTGTGTGTGTGTAAGTATATAAGGTGCAATATGTCAGTTTTTTTTTTAATTGACTTATGCTTGAGTTGAAAAAGTACGACGGATCAAGCTTCACCGGACTTCACAGATACATCAGTGTCATATACATATTTACAGGGCTGGATATACTTGTTACATGGATCGGGTTGGCTTGGGAACTGGAGATCATCTTCTCCTAAAGATGTTATATATGTATAGGTAGGTATGTATATTATTATTTGTAGTCTTAGATATATTTATTTAACTTCAGTGCACGTCTTTACCCGTTCTTTATTTAATGTTCTCTTTGCCTAGGCCTAGGCCAGCTGGAAGAAATTTCGCGAGAGATAAGCTGTGCCTGTTGTGTCTACTGTTTTGATACCTGTATTTGCAACATTTTTGTGTGCAATAAATAATAAAAAAAAAAAATTAATTGGACTATATTTCTATTTATTTTTTAAACATGTCCGTCCGTGGTGGAGAACTCATCGGAAAGCTAATAGAGATTTTTTTTTGGTGGACATTTACACAAAATAATGTTTCATTCGTCAATTCTTTTTTTGGCATACACAAATAAGTAAAAAGCCTTCACGTTCCATTATACTTTGTTTCCGAGTAACTCGCAGCTATTTTTGTGAGGTAATGGTATGTAAGTGGTTTTGATAACCATTTTAAAATGTTTAGTGTTTACTTACAATATTACAATACAGATGCACAGAAAGAGATAGACGTCCGTCAGAAGCACAAAAATTGACGCTTATAAACTAAGTTGTTTCATAACGTATAAGGTTGTTAATTATAAATATGTTTAGACTACTTACTCCTGTAGGTGCTGAATAGAAACTATTTTAGCACATTCTTATAGTCTATCCGCTACTTTACTATTCTTCGCCTTTCTTATAGCAATAAATATGTCGTTTTATGTAGTAATTTAAGAATCTTATATCATATTTAAATGTGGTATTAAATTCATTTACCTACGAAAGATAAAAATCGTATTTAAGATGTATGAGAATTGTGATTTCAATGCTATGTAATAATAATTTTACTTTATTTTTCCATTTTTAACCCCCGACGAAAAAGAGGGGTGTTATAAGTTTGATGTTTGTGTATTTCTGTCTGTCTGTCTGTCTTTGGCATCGTAGCTCCTGAACGGATGCGCCAATTTTGATCTAGTCTTTTTTGTTTACAAGGTGTCATAATCGAGAGTGTTCTTAGCTATGATCTAATAAAATATCTTCAGCCATTTGAAGATTATTAGCTCTTTTTTAGTTGTTGAAAGGATCAGGTAACGGTTTTGTGTCGAGGGTTATTTTTTTTAAATTTAGTGTTATATATTTTCTCCTTCGAGCGACGACGTCCACAATATCTCGTAAGTCTGAAGCAGATAAGTGATTCTTACACAAAAACGAACAATACGTCAAAATTGTAGCGAAATATTACAACAATGGCGTCAATTTACAACTGTCATGGCGAGCTGTTGGGAAAACAGGGTCGTTTTAACCATAGACGTGATGTAACGTGTTGGTGACGAGAAAACATCAATTTTCTTATTTAGTTCGCTTTTTGGAAGAAATCGCTGTGGAGCTCATTTGCACACTTTCGTAAGAAAAGAGTGCGTGAAGAGTGCGTGTCTAAAAAACTCTTCTATGATATTTTTCATACAAGACTTTTTAAACAAGTGTTTAACTTTAAGTAAGACTCTTCTGGCTCACTGTCAAAACACACAAGTAAATTATGTACGAGAATGTTAATCATGCTAATATTATAAAGAGGAAAGATTTGTATTTGTGTGTGTGTGTGTGTGTGTGTGTGTGTATATTTGTAATGAATAAACTCAAAAACTAGAACCGATTTCAAAAATAATTTCACCATTAGAAAGCTACATTCACCCTGTGTAACAAAGGCTACCTTTTACCGCGGGGAAATGCCTCATTCCCACAGGAAAAACTGTTAACGCGGGCGGAGCGGCGGAAGGCTAGTTCTAGATATTATTAGCCGTCTAAAGAAAATTATTAGGTATTATATATATTTTTTAATTTGCCAAGTCCATCTTGCACTTGACTTTTTTTTCTTACTTCCAATAGATAACATAATAAGCAACCTAACTTTTTGCCTTGCTTCTTATATCTAAAGAACAGTAGCAAACCATATCCAACATCATTCAGCACTTAACACCCATAAAAAGCGAAGCAATAACAACACGAATTAGTCGACTATTAACAAATCTGTACATCTGAAAGAGAAAGGCAACTACAGAAGAGCTTGTGGTAGAAAGAGACAGTTATATGTCAGTCAGAATAGATGCAGACGGGTCTGGTAGAGGTATTATTATGTTGTTGAGACGCGACGGTATGATGATGGTAGGCGCCCACCCAGAGATGGAACCTCAATTATGGAGACACCATGAGAACCTAGTTAGGTGGTTATTGGCTCGTCATCGTATGGAGGGATTTTATTGTTGGAACGAGTCAAAGACACAGTCAAAGATTTGAAAAGTTGATGCGAGAGTGGTACGGTTAAAAATATGTAAGTATGGTAATCTCTATAATCTATGTAATAAAACTGTAGAGGATGAAAATCTGTACATAGGAAAAATGCTGAAAACCGAGTTGGGGGATGTAAGAAGTGATATAGAACTATCCTGATTTTTTTCAATTTTTAACCCCCGACGAAAAAGAGGGGTGTTATAAGTTTGACGTGTGTGTCTGTCTGTCTGTCTGTCTGTGGCATCGTAGAAACGGATCTCTTAAACGGATGCGCCGATTTTTTGCAGGTCACAGTCGAGAGTGTTTTTAGCTATGATCTAAGAAAATATCTTCAGCCATTTGAAGATTATCAGCTCTTTTCTAATTGTTGAAATGATCAAGTAACGGTTTTGTGTCGGGGGTTGTTAATTTTTTTAATTTAGTGTTATTTGTTTCTCTGTTTGTCTGTTTGTACGGGTCAATCTCCAAAACTATTACACCGATTTGAATAAAATTTTGTATAATGGTACCTTATATCTTAATATCTTAGAAAATTTTTACCGCGGGAAAATATCTCATTCTTACGGGAAACCGCACGGAAAAGTAAAAAAACAACGCGGGCGTAGCCGCGGGCGGACATCAAGTAGAAAATATTTATTTTATTTTTATTTTATTTTATTTATTTGTATATTGTTAACTGTTAAAGAAGTAATCTTTTCCCTAGCTTCGATCGGTAGCGGACCGTGGTTGGAACATTTATCGCGGTCTGCGGATCAAAAAATGACGACGAACATATTACGATTACATTTGTACCAAAATATACGCGAGGCAAGTGTGACTGATTGTAGTGATACACACAGGGATTAAGGACGAGCAACCAAAAGCCTGCGAAAGTCCAATGCTGGACAAAGGAGGTTGTTTGATTTGATCTTCGCCACACGCACTCAGCTGCTGTTCGCATTTTAGATATTTTTTTTTAATTGACCTATGCTTGTGTCGAAAAGGTACGCCCAATCAAGTTTCACCGGACTTGCGCACTTTAGATACTTAAGGACTCTACCACAGAAGACCAGTGGAAGACCACATAAGTTGCTTTGCTGAACTCGCAACTAAAATGTAACTTTATTTGACTTAACTAAGTGTTGTAAAATGTTTAAAGGTTTAAAATTTAAACTTTAAATTATTTCTATTTCCACCCAACTTGAGGCTAGCCTCAACAGAAAGCAATATTTTTACTTTGGGAAAATTTCCAGGAACAAATACCACTGCTCCATCTCTCTGTGATGCGACCACACACGTCGCTTACTAAAAGTGGTCTGCACTGAAGAAAACGCAAATCCAGCCATTTTTGGTTACCAGCATACCTACCCCGAGTGACTGCTTTTGAGTTGTTAAAGGAAAGTGAACATAACTCCGTCTCATTAAATATATCGAGTAAATGTACATAAATCCTAACCAATACTTTGTAACCTTCGAATCAACAAGAAAAAGAAAAAAATGCCAAAAAAAAATTAAGAAGAAATGCCATACGTCAGTTTTCATACTGAAACATAACGATCTGATAATGCTGATTATAATTATTTTTTTTGGCGCGCTCGATGATGCCGCTCGACGGATCGCGTGTGTTCCGCCGCGGCTGTGAGTCACGAAAGCTGCTCCATACAACCCTGTGGCCAATAAAACAGCGGGAAGCGGACGATCGCCGCTTTGCGCTATGCCGCTCTGCTCTGAGTGGATTTGGTATGATCTGCTCAATTCTTCCTTAAACACACTCTCAAGGCTTTTAAAGGAATTTTATTCCAGGGTATTAAGACCACAAAGAGTGGCTGGGTTTTGGGTCGAGAATGTCTGAGTTTGCTGTCGCCTCGAAAAGAAGAAGAAGAAGACCACGAATCCTTTTTGAAGCGGTCTTTGGTGCAGCCAAGGTGCAGCACTGGACGGACTGTTTGACTATTGTAAGAGTAATAAGTAAACTTTCCAGCTAAAACCATATTTTACCTCACTCTGTTCGCCTGCGTAGTTGTTTCTTTTATGTGCAACCAGCTTTCCGCCCCGTGGCACCGCACGCTTACAGTTTTTCCCGTGGGAATGAGGTATTTTTCCGCGGTAAAAAATAGCCCACGTCCTTTCCCATGCCCTGTTCTATTTCTGTACCAAGTTTCATCAAAATTGGTTCAGTGGTTTTCGCATGAAAGCTTAACAAACAAGTTTATAATATTAGTTGGGATAACGTGTTTTTCCTACAGATTCTTCTAATTTAGGTCAGGTTTCAGAGGTTATTTATTTATATATATATTAGTTTTCAGGAATTAAACTGGTCTCGTGGCCCCAACGGACTGTAGCAAACTCTACGTACTGTCATTAATCACGTTTCATTTTTTTGTGTGTAAATGCGATTTTTATTGTCCGCATTCGAGTGGAGTCCATTTGTGTTAATGAGCCGCAAGGTGGCCTTTGCGATTAATTCAATGTCATTCCATAATAACAAATTTGTAATCAGGGTCCCTTTTTTGCCACCTCTCCCCTTGGAAAAGTTTTTGTTTTTAAACCGCACGAAAAAAGAGGGGTGTTTCGTTACGATAATTTATATTTTTTGAATTTGTTGACGGTGTTGCGACCCAGAGCAATTCTACTTAATTTATTTTAATATGTACAACACAAAATGAATATGTACACTGAAGTGATAATGAACAAATTTATCTATTTTATATAGTTTCTATAGTAATGTTTTTTTTTCAGAAATGTGTCTTTTACTAGTAACTGTATATCTTTCGGTCAAACACATCCATAACTGTAAAAAGGTTTAAGAGAGATAGTTTTTGAAAATTTTAAAACCGAGCAATTTTATATTTATTAACTTTCTTGTCTTTTTATTTTAGCACTAGGGACCCGCCCCGGCTCCGCACGGGAAAATGGTTATTGTGGATTATTCTTAAGTATATAGTGCATGTATTATACATATAAACCTTCCTCTTGAATCCCTCTATCTATTAAAAAAAACCGCATCAAAATCCGTTGCGTAGTTTTAAAGATTTAAGCGTACAAAGGGACATAGGGACATAGGGACATAGGGACGGAGAAAGCGACTTTGTTTTATACTATGTAGTGATGATACCAAATTTTTGACAGTTTTAAAAGGGGTTGGATAACATTTTTACTTCAAAGTTTTTTCATTAATCCAATACGACTTTGTTTTTGTCGAAAAAGTGCGTGTGAAATTGACAGTTGTTCGTGTGCGCGAGAGTGTTTTGTTTCAATCTGTTTGGCGGTCCAAGCCGTCAAGCTGGGGTTGACGGATTGACGCTCGGATTAAGTTGTAAGCCGGCTTGATATTGTATTGACAGTGTAAGAAGGGCTTTCATCGATCTTCTGTATGTGAAGGGTAAATTAACAAGTAACGTGTATTGTGATACATACTGGACAATACTTGGCACTGCGTTTTGTTGGGTGTTGATTAATTCATTTGTGAGTTAATTACTATCGGATCCGAATAAAATAAAGATAACAAATGATTTATGTTGTTGTGTGTCAATAGATTACTTGAATTATTATTCATGCACAAGTTGAGGTTCTTGGAAATTCTAAGGAAACTATCAAAGATTCCGAGTCTATCGTAAATTAGGGTGAACAACCCTTATCCGAGCGTGCTTGCCCAGTACGAATTAGTTGATTTCACGCACTTCTTTCTTCGGTCGTTTTATCGTCACAATTTTTTGTTCAAATTTTTTACAATGTTAAAACTTCGAAAGTCTTTTCAACTGGCAGAACTCAACTCGATTTATTTGCAAAATTCGTAGTCTCGAATTTTGGATATTAGTCGCGCAAACGATACAAACATATAAGGTGCGATGTAATCAGAGTCAAATATATAAATATACTTCTGTATCTGAATAAATATACAACATCCAGATACAAGGCAAACACAAGTGCTCTTGATTTTCATTTAAAGCAACAACGTAGCCATTACGACACCGGTCCTAGAATAAAACTACTGAAATCTCTACTAGAAACTACTACTACCTACTACTCAAGGATGTTATAAGTAATCTCAATAACATCTCTAGTCTAACGACCACATAGGACCCCGTGAAGAATGTGGCGCGGCGTGTGAAACATTCCTCTCAGCACCTCGTCTGAGCCGTGATTGAGGGTTGCCAGCCAATTTGTACGTAATGAATCCACTACTACTGCTCCAAACTGCCAGTTGTGTGCCAGACGGATTTTTGTTGTTCGTTGTGGCATTTGGGCGCGCCTTCGAGCCCTCCTAGCTACAGTGTTTTTGAATTTCGAAAGTTTCTCTACGTGCTTTTTACGACGCTCTGTCTGGAAGCGAAATATAATGAGGAAGAAAACTACATTCGTCTGCGAAGGAATTCAAAGCTCTTATGCAAAATTAGTGTTCCTCTTAATTCAAAACTGAAAGGATATGCCCAATCAAAGGATCTGATTAACTGTCTCAGGGAAACTTTTCTTGGAATATTTCTGGGCGCCATTTCATAAACATGACATTTGTAAATTACAATGACAGCTTTAATTAGATGACAATTCGGATCCTCGCAATAAACATAAAATTGACAGTATAATTTACAACTGCCACGTTTAAGAAATAGAACCCTGAGCAAGCGTACTGATAATTAACGAACACAAACTTTATACAGTTTGATCAACCAACACATATTAAGTTTCCATATTAGAAATAAAGTTTCAAAGTCAATAACAACAAACAACAGCTCCGTATATCAATTTGAAATCAAAAACAAATTAATTCTTCTTTCATGCCTTTAAAAACATGATTGTTTTCCGTCTTTTTATCGAGCTAAACCAATAAAGCTGTCAATGCGAGTGATCCGGCGGCGACGATGACGCGGCACATGCGCGGGCGCCGGCGGCCAACCGACGTCATTATGAAACTCTTAACTATTAACGTCGGGATTGTGACCAGTGAACTCAAGTCCTTAGCGAGATGAACCGAGTTTTCTCTGAAGGGAATAATGGTTTTTTTTTTAGAAAATAGATGATGATGATGACGATTTAAATTTAACGAATATTTATATACTTATATTTAAATAATATGATCTGCTTAACCGATTTCTGAAAAACGATGATGAGTACCTAGGGCAGTATGGTGAAAGCTATAAGTTGGAAAAAAAAGTAAGTAGATACTACCCGTGAAATACTAGATAAGATTTTGTGAAGATGTCCGAAGAGCAGGTCCGTAGCTAGGGGGAGGCATTGTGGGGCAATGCCCTACCTTGAAATCACAATGCCCTACCTTAAAAATACCAAAAAATAAAATAAATATTTTTTTATAGTTAAATTGTTTGTTCATAGTTTGAGATAAACAAAATGATATACATGGTGATTGATTTAGAAGCCTGTGCTCCGAGGGTAGATCAATTATGATATTCTTTTTACTTCCGCCCTACCTATAACCAATGCCGCCCTACCTCAAATTCGACTCTAGCTACAGCCCTGCCGAAGAGTATTATGTTTGTTATATTCTCGTACATAGGTACTTCATTTTAAATGGTTGAGTGGATCGCAAAGAAAATTGGCAACAGAAATAAACACTTTTTACCGCAGTAAAATTCAATTTAAGACAATTATACTCAAGTACCTGCCCAAATACTCCATTTTCACGAGGAAAAATACCCATCGGCCACCAACAAACCCGCAGCCACGCAAAAGTTTTCGTATTTTAACAACGTCAGCGAAACAACTGGGGCGAAAACCAGGTAGGCATGGATGTAAGGTAACGAGACTTTCGGAGACAGACGTACAGAGACTAGATATTCGGGGAATGGACAATAATGGACATACGACTATACGACTATATATTCTTCGGGGACATAGATATCAGGAACCGATTCATGGCTGGACCAGAAAAATAAAAAATATCGCCATATTGCGGAATTTCAATAGAACTAATTTTATAATGGGCATGGGCTGGACACCTTTGTCGCGGGATGAGAGATGGAGCAAGTGCGTTTTGGAGTAGAGGCCACGTTAGAAGTGTGGGCAGGCCACCAGCCCGATGGTTAGACGACCTGAGAAGCCACGCAGGCAGTCTATGGCCCAAAAAAACGGAGGATCGCGCCGCATGGAGGTGCTTTGGAGAGGCATACGCCCAACGGTGGGCGAAAGTATGCTGCTGAAGAAGAGAAGAAGAATTTTATAATGGAAATAATCACCATAATCTTAGAAATACACACGTAGCGCCCCAAAGCAGGCTTTTAATTTTTCTGGTCAGTCTTTAACTATGTTATACGGGCTACACACGTCTGCCTTGTATGACGAACAGAGCGAGACGCAGTTATGCGTTAGAGTGAGCGCGGTGATTTGTATCTCATTCTAACGCATAACTGCGTCTCGCTCTGTTTGGCAAACACGGCACGCGTGTGGATGCGGCTTTACTTAGACCATGGATTCGGGTTAGCGAAGTATCACACATCCATCAAATAATTCTCCTTGACATAACGACTTGTCTAATTTATTCTTCTCATTCTACAACCCTTGACACTGCGGATTGAACTTTGCATGAGAAGGTTCTCAATGGGAACTCATTGACCTCAGCTAACATTTTGTAAGTCCTCAACGGTTCTCAGAAAGCCTCGGCAACCTGACGATATCGTCCAATCAGCTGATTTCCTCACAACATTACATGACGTCGATCTTGTACTAACATGATCAGTAGCGTCAGCAGAAGAAGCTGAAATCGACTAAGTAGTAATTTGCGTACCTACTTACGAAATTTCAAATTCAAAGAAAAATAACTTTCTTTATAGACAATATCGTAAAAATAAAGAATTATGTGTTTCTAACCAATTAAAACACACAAATTAATCTGTCATTTGCAAAGTTCATAAAATGTACCTGCGATTTCCTAGCAGGCAGATTGTCAAGATGGTTTATACTTCAATAAGCACATCACATAATAACTAGAATTATGTCTCTATCTCCTTTTTAAGGGAGACGTCTTAGTCCATTAGTGGACCAGCTCATATGCATTCTGGTCCTTTACCAAGATGATGCCAAGATGTTTCATTTTTTTTTTTTTTTAATTGTCCTATGCTTGAGTCGAAAAGGTACGACGGATCAAGATTCAACGGACTTGATTTAATAGACATTGAAAAAGTTAGGTTTTGACTAACTTATCTTCCAGTCTAGCAGTTGTATATTGTAGCAAAAACATCCCTGCCCAAACTCAATGTTCTTAATTTTCACATTGATTTAAAAATAATTTTGTGGTTTTGAATAATTCAATGCAAAAATATATCAGCATTTCCAATCTCATTCAAAACACTTTCTTTTATATTCTTAACGGACAGGTTTTATAGAGAAATCAAGTTTTTTTATCGTTTCATTGACTGAGCAATACTGAGCATGTCCTATCAGTTTTTGCTGAGCCGGTACTTACACTAAAGACTAGACTCGCATGCCAACCGTACCTTTTTGATACAGAAACAATTTCATCTCGTGATAAGATCTGGATGCGTTTCGCGGCTCCGTGTCAGCCGATCAAGACGTCAAGCGCGCAGCGTGCGGCCTGCGCGGGCGCACCGATCGCAGCGCCATCTGGAACACCATTCAAAAAGCTGCAGTTTTCAAGGTACTTATATTATTTTGTGTACATTGCGTTGACAATTGGTGTCAAAATGTGAATCCATGGTCTAAGAAAACAAGGTCACCACGTGACTTGATACAAGCTTACGTCGTCATCATCCTTGTCGAATGCGTATTATTCAACAAGGATGAACAGCAGATGACGTAGGCTTGTGTCAAGTTTGACAGTCCGATTGTTAGACCTTGTTTTGTTGTCTTTGGACAGAAGCCAAAAACATAAATATTGAATTGAATTGACCTTGTTTTGTAGACCATGTGTGAATCCTTAAAATTTTATCCCCCGATGCAAATAAACAGGTGTTATATATACGTTTAAAATGTGTGTCCTGTCCTGTCAGGCAGCATCATAGGTACTTCGAATCTGACTATTACAGAAACAGACAACCGCCGCTGAAAGGCATAGCTTCACCAGGTAATTTTTCTTTTTCCAGCTATCTAATTGTTTCTTCGTTTGAAAAGTAACTTTCATAAAAAGTTATACTAGCAATTTTTTTACAAAATATCTTTAGCCGTTCGAACTTGCGTGCTATCTGTACCAAAAAGTACATTAGCTTTTTTCTAGTTAAAGAAGTCATTTCCATGATCTGATCGATTCTAATCCGAAATTCTTATCCTGTCACTTTGAAGACATTGAAAGAACATCATAACCTTGACCAGAATATGTCCTGGAGTCTATCATCTCATCAAATTACAGCTATCGTGTTTTACACTTCATCTTGTGGCGTTTTCAACTATCTATTTATTTAATGGCTGCGTAATGTATAGCGAATTGACTTGTAACTTGTAATTGTTGATTTGTGAAACCGGACCCACCTGTAATGACTGCTTCGACATGGTGATAGTTCATTCTAACGTTACTTAGTCCTGTGACTGTAATAGGCTTGTAGAAAGTTAAGACATGGATCGTGAAGCTTGATATGTCACGAGATTCCCCGTACTAACGTTCTAGACCTAGGTCTAAGGAAAATCAGATATTGTGTCTGGCCGCCCCTAGAGTCGTAGGTACAGTCCAGCGCACGTTAAGCTACATTTTTGACTTTGCACCATTCTTGGGACCATTTAATGAGGAAAAAAAAAGGAAGAATACAAAGGTTGTGTGTGAAATTGTCCAACCTGCACTAATCCAGCGTGATTGACTAAGGTCTCATCATTAACAGCTCATAAATGTCCCCACCGAGAGGCTCGAGCCTACCCTGAAACCAGGGTGAATAGGCCTTAGTCGACCACGCTGGCCCAGTGCGGATTGGTCAACTTCACGCACAACTCTTGAATTACTTCGCAAGTGTGTGCAGGTTTAATTGCACGATGTTTTCCTTCACCGTAAGAGCGTCGAATAACGTATATTATGAATTCGAAAATCTAAAACACCAAAAGACGCCAAAAGTATTGTATGCGCCGAGGTTTGAACCCGCGAACTACTGAATGGAAGACTACGGCCTTAGACACTTGGCCGCCGACGCTCTTTCTAGATTAAGGCCTGATCATCCTGTTTTCCGGGTAGGCTCGAGCCCCTCGGTGGGGACATATGTGAGCTGTTAAAAAACAATATTGGATCCTATAGATACAGATTTTTCGTAGTGTTTTCACTAACTTTCCCAACAACCATTTCAAAATGGTTGCTCTTCATCGATCAAATCACACGAGAATCATCGTTCACAATGCACCCTTTGTCCGTCAATAAGTAATGAACACTGGCATTGTCTGTCCGTACGTCCGTCAATGCGAGCAAACCACGGGTATACGCCTAATATACCAAACAAATTACAAGACGTCTCAATCGAGATCGGCGCCAGGGACGTGCCCAGGCTCACGAAAAAAGTGATAAAGAGTGGGTCGGACTAAGGGAATGAGGGTTCTGTAGATATTTCTTAAGGTCACGTCACGGCATGGTCCAAAAAAACAAAGTCTTGCAATTAGATTACGTGACTGACACGAGCCTACGTCATTTTGCGCTGTTCATCCTTGTCTATTACACGCATTCGACAAGGATGAATAGGCAAAATGACGTAGGCTCGTGTCAGTCACGTGGTCTAATTGCAAGACCTTGTTTTCTTGGACCATGGGTCACGGTGATATTTAAGGACAGCCGTGCAAAAATAAACCTCTACCTGATTTCTTCTAGCTCGGCTCAACGAACTTGCAATTTGATGGTTTTTAAAAGCTAGATTGAAACTTACCAATTTTTTTACTGTACACAATTAATTGTAACATCAATGTTACAAAATCTGACTAGAAGAATAAAAACCGAAACTAAATTTCCGCAATATGACGCAGTTTTTTTTTGCACCGGCTTTACTTACTTTAAAACCTCTTTTTTTTGTTGGCCGAGTTTTAAGCCGGGAATTGAGGCAATTGGCAGCCAAAAACAGTAATATATATATTAGGCCAGTTGCAGATATAGCTAACCCCTTTCAGTAGCAGTTCCTTAGAGAAATTGGTCAGATTTTAAAAACTGACTGTACTAAGAACAAAAAATGAAGCTCAGATCTAAAACTCCGTTTTGCAATCAGTAACTAGAAACGATTTGTACTAGGAAAAACCCTGAAAGCCATCTCCAACAAAAACCTCTCCATGACATCACCAACGGATCGCCAGAAAAAAACGATCGCTCATCGTGAAACAAAAAAAGCTGTATATCGATAACACAATCTATAGATATTAAACACACAATACAAACAATGTGATGTTGATTGAAATGTCAGCCAAATGACGGCGGATTGATTCCGATCGCCGCATTGTACTTATTAAAACCATAATTACGACACGCTGGGCTGTAGAGAATGAAGATAATGGCGCTGGAAAGGGAAGATGCAGAAGTTAATCTTTGGTATGAAGGTGTCTTTGTAGTTTGCGGCTCGTCTGACCAATAAATACTTTGTGTGTGTGTATACATGTGTGTGCACCACGTGTGCACTCTTCTGGAAACGCACATCATTGGATAACACTCTTGGGCTTAGTTATGAGAAGTGAGAAATCATTTCTGTACATTTTAAATCCTAGTAGAAATTGCTACCTTAACAATATTTTGAAAAGATGCAACGCCTGTGGAGTTTCTTCCGGCGAGTTCTTCTCCACAGAAGACAGCCAAATTGTGAACTCGCCTCGACGTCGAAAAGTGATTTGTAAAATCTTACTTCGAATAAAAACTTTCTGCTATTTTTTTAATTTATACAATAAGGCCGTCCAATTGCACACTTTCATTACAATGGACTCTATTTCTTATAATTTCTGGTGTGCAATAGGCTTTTTCATGAACTAAGTAAATAAATACTGCACTGCCTACAACAACAACATAGGTCTGAGATTATCTGAGATACCCTGAATGTGTCTATGTGTGTGCGGAGTTCAATATCTGTTCCTTCTTTGTCTACGAACACGCCGTCGGATATAACTATTTATTTTGAATCCGAATTTATTACTGGAGTAAAAAACAAGTCGAGATACAATGAGTCGCGCTTTTTCGAGATACTCCCCTTTGACTTTCTGGGCAGAGAAAAAAGTGTTCTTTTTCGGGATTAACATTCATTTGTTTTGATCTAGGTATATCAAAGATATAGAACAGTCCTCTATTCATCATAGGTTTTTTAAAACATTTAATTTTAGCATGCAAGATTTCGAAAAAAAAAAAAACACGCACTTAGTAGTCGGCAAAAGAACGATCTATAATTACTTTTCGAGCTATCTATATAATTTTAATGTACTTAAGTGATTTTAATGCATAATCTATACTAATAATTATATTATAAAGCGAAAAGGTTTGATGGCATCGAATAGGCTAAGAAACTACTAAACCGATTTCGAAAATGCTTCCTTTGTTGAGAAGCTACACGACCACTGAGTAACATAGGCTATATATTTTATTGGTGTAAGGTGTAAAAAAAAAGAACTAAAATATTCTTAATAATTGAATAGGCTCCGAAACTACTAAACCGATTTTGGTGATATTTGGCACAAAGATAGAATAGACCACTTACCGCGGATAAAAAATCTCATTCCCACAGAAAATTGTGAAAGCGGGCGGAATTAGTACAAAGATAAAATAGACCTAGCGGAAGAACATAGGCTAACTTTTATCGCGGGAAAATTCCTCATTCCCACGGGAAAAACTTTAACGTAGGCGCAGCCGCGGTGGGAAGCTAGTAGATAGTATATTCATATCTAACTACAGTTATATGCGACAATGTAAGTACAAGTACATGTGTAGTGTTTGTCTAATCGGAAAATAAAATAACTTATTAGATTAAAATGCCACCAACGTTTTATGAAACATAGTAGTTTTACAAAGAAGTAATTATTACCTACTGGCGTACGCAACACGCCCCTAAAGAAATAGGAATAACTGTAATTATAATTTCATTTCAACTTATAGCGTTTCTGCAAATGAAGCCAGTTGTAACTTTTGCTTATACAGGGTGTGAGGGGCGAATTAGCAAATACTTAAACATTAAATTAAAAAAATTCTTGGTTCATAGCTAATAGTACGGCTTGTTAACCTGAATTACGGTCCCATCTGGCAGAAAGCATGAAACTTAGCATACATGTAGCTTTTATATATGTGCTTCAATGTCGATATGGAAACACGCTGAGAAATGATTACCCCCCCCTTTTTCCCTCATTTTACCTCCCTCATTTTGGTTTTTTTCATTTTCTACAAAAACGGTAGGACTGATGAGTTTACTTTTCAAGAACCAAATAGTTGTCGATAAATTACCTACAAAATGATACTACATTTTATAGTGCTAAGATTAATATATTTCTATATACAGCCATCAACGTATTATGAAATTTTAAAAACAGGCACACTTTTTTCTTCCTTACTTCATTTATAGGAAAACGACAAGAGTGGTGATAAAATGGACTAAAGAAGTCAACTACCTTATACATTAAGCTAAAAAATGACATTTATTTCATAGTCGTAAAGGCATTACTTCTAGAGTTACAGCTCACCGCGTCTGACTCAAGTACTCTTTTTTTTACCTTTTTAGAATACATCTTTCTGTTAACTTTGTTTAGCGTAGATTAGATTCAGATTTTCCAATTAGAAATAAAACAGTCCATGTACTAATCCAGGCCACAGTCTATTTACATGTAAAACTAGCTGTCTGCCCGCGGCTACGCTTGCGTTGTATTTCGACATTTCCGTATTAATTTTTAACTATCCCACTTTTTTCCGTGATTTTGAAGTATCCAACATGTTGACCGAGTATATAAGGTACCACCATGCAAAATTTCGTTTCAATCGGTCTAACAGTTTCGGAGATAAGCCCGTAGAATATACTGCGCCGTATGAGTTACTAAAGTTTTTTAACTATCCCACGGGAACATTTTAATTTTCTGGGATTAAAAGTATCTAAGATGTTGACCGGGTATATAAGGTACCACTATACAAAATTTCATTCAAATCGGTCGAATAGTTTCGGAGATTAGCCCGTGCAAAGAAAAACAAAAAAAAATCAATAAAATCTGTACAAAGAAAAAAAATGCTATAAACCTATTCAAGGGGATGTAAGAAGCGATATAGTACATACCCAGATTTTTTTTTAATATTTTTGTTTCTCTGTTTGTCTGTTTGTACGGGCTAATCTCCGAAACTATTCGACCGATTTCAATGAAATTTTGTATAGTGGTACCTTATATCCCGGTCAAAATCTTAGATACTTTTAATCCCAGAAAATTAAAAAGTTCCCGTGGGATAGTTAAAAAACTTTAGTAACTCATACGGCGCAGTACATTCTACGGGCTTATCTCCGAAACTGTTAGACCGATTGAAATGAAATTTTGCATGGTGGTACCTTATATACTCGGTCAACATGTTGGATACTTCAAAATCACGGAAAAAAGTGGGATAGTTAAAAATTAATACGGAAATGTCGAAACACACCGCAAGCGTAGCCGCGGGCAGAAAGCTAGTTTTACATGTAAATAGACTGTGGCCTGGATTAGTACATGGACTGTTTTATTTCTAATTGGAAAATCTGAATCTAATCTACGCTAAACAAAGTTAACAGAAAGATGTATTCTAAAAAGGTAAAAAAAAGAGTACTTGAGTCAGACGCGGTGAGCTGTAACTCTAGAAGTAATGCCTTTACGACTAAGAAGTAAATGTCATTTTTTAGCTTAATGTATAAGGTAGTTGACTTCTTTAGTCCATTTTATCACCACTCTTGTCGTTTTCCTATAAATGAAGTAAGGAAGAAAAAAGTGTGCCTGTTTTTAAAATTTCATAAAACGTTGATGGCTGTATATAGAAATATATTAATCTTAGCACTATAAAATGTAGTATCGTTTTGTAGGCAATTTATCGACGATGATTTGATCTCTGAAAAGTAAACTCCTCAGACGTACTGTTTTAGTATAAAATTCAAAAAACCAGAATGAGGGAGATAAAAGGGGGGGGAAAGGGGGGAAACAATAATTTATCGAAGTGTTTCCATATCGATATTGAAGCACATATATGACAGCTACATTCATGCCAAGTTTCGTACTTTCTGCCAGACGGGACCGATATCCTTATATTTTTTAGCTAGCAAGCCGTACTATAAGAACATTCTCGATTGTGACACCTTGCAAACAAAAAAAACTAGATCAAAATCGGAGCATCCATTGAAAAGTCAAAATAAACAACGCGGGCGTAACCGCGGACGAACAGCTAGTGAGGACATAAAATAATAATATGTTCAGTCAACATTTTTCCAAATAAACTTGCCTCTATAACGAAACAAAACTCTTTGCTCTGAGACCTGTACGAACAAACAGTCCTATTAAAATGACTGTTTTGTATTTTTCATTAGTTTTCGAGAAAAGTTTCTATATGATATCAGCATTCAGCTTAGAACCATTGACTGTGCATATCCTATCAGTATTTGCTTGTTTGCTTGTTTGTGTGGGTTTCGAGGTTAACCAACCTCACAAACCCTGGTGTCAGAATTATTGAGCCGCCTAAGGCAAGAGACATGGCTCCTAAAACGACAATATCCGTAGCCGGGACCAACGGCTTTACATGCCTTCCGAAGCACGGAATCAGTATTTGCTGAGCCACCCTGTATAATACTTTTAGCACGACATTAAAAATTGTATCAAAATTGTATTTAGCTTTTACACCTGACACGATCTGCGCCCCCATCCACAGCGACAAAAAACTTGACCGTTATGAATTACATTCTAATGACTCCTTCGATTCGTGAAAAAAAAAGTAAAATTAAAAATAAATACACGCGCTGCGTTTCAATTTTGAAGTCGCCACATGTCGACGGTGACTTGCGGAATCTTGAGGCGAAAGCTTTCTTAGTTGCCCATCCATGGGTAGAATACATTATGAATTTAGTTAAAAGCATTTTAATGTACATTTTATGACACATTATTTTTCATCAAACATTAAACTACGAATAAATGTAACAGACCTTTACAGAATGAATATTAGATTTTACAGCGTGGTCAACTAAGGCCTATTCATCCTGTTAGGCTCGAGTCCAAGGTAGGCTTTAGGTTCAAAGTATTAAAATAAAACAACTAGTTTTGTTGACTGAAACGAACAGAGTGAATTTATTCTCATAAACCGGAAACGGATACAGTTACAATAAACAAGCAACGGATATTAATTAACTTGACAAGCATCAGTGTTGCTATAATAATATTATGATTAATTATTAACAAAAAGAGTTCAAAGAATGTATGTATCTATAGTACAAATAGGGAAATTATTTTCTCAATTTGACCTATTACGCCATGTTCCATGGAACAATTGAGACACACCGCTACGAGTGATTATTTTCTACTAATGTATGGGCGGTTATCCCGCTAAGTGCACGCGAGGGTGAGTCGCCCATCCGACCTGCCTACTGTCGCTACATGTTTATATTGAACTCAGTTTTATTTTAAAACACATTTTGATGAATAAATATTATGGCCGCGCCTAATCACCCTTCGTTGGATTTCCTGTACTTATAGTTAAAAGCTAGCCTTCAGAATGGTGCATTTAGCTTATTGTGCAAAATGTATGTAATCATGCTGAAATTATAATTTACTATTGGCAAGTTTATACAGGGCGTCCCACGGCTATGCCACATGGAGGGAAAGTACCTTAAATATTGTAGATAGAACATTTTACTGAAAGAAGACTTTATTTTATTTCCAAAAACTATTAAAACTGCATTCATATATTTTTTAATAATTACATGGTTGAACCGGGAATCGAACCCGCTATACGAGAAAAAAAAATATCCTGTAGTTTTATCATACTGATCGAAAGGCTTCATCATAAGAGTTATCTTTTGCTAAATAACATAGTGTCAGAAATAAAAGGAAGACTATGAATTTTAACATTTTTAATACAAAATTTATCAATTCTATCAAATGCTTAAAATCCCCCACGCTGTTGAATACAAAGTCGCACTCTTTTGATTATTTCACTCCCTGTCGATTTTTTTATCTTGTTGTGGTGGATATTTAGAATAGTACGTCTAAGTTCTGTTTGTAGCTCGTGGACACTTTCATACCGGTTCTTGTAAACTATTTTTTTAAGGTTATCCTTATTAAAAAATCTAACGGGGTTAAATTTTGCGATCTCGGCGGCCACATCAAATGTAAAAATTCATAGTTTTACTTGTATTTCTGACACTATTTTATTAGCAAAAAATAATCCTTATGATGAAGCCTTTCGATTGGTATGATAAAACTACAGGTTGTTTTTTTTTCTCGTGTAGCGGGTTCGATTCCCGGTTCAACCATGTAATTATTTAAAAAAATATGAATGCAGTTTTAATAGTTTTTAGAAATAAAATAAAGTCTTCTTTCAGTAAAATGTTCTATCTACAATATTTAAGGTACTTTCCCTCCATGTGGCATAGCCGTGGGACGCCCTGTATAATAAAATTAATTTATTTACTTGACATTCACTAAAGCCTGCTCACTAAAGCTCATATGATGTCCCCACCGCACTGAGGGGATGGAGCCTACACTGAAATCAGGGTGAGTAGGCCTTAGTCACACACACACAACCTTACTTACTTCGCAGGTGTGTGCAGATTTCCTCACGATGTTTTCCTTCACCGTAAGAGCGTCGAATAAACGTACATATGAATTCGAAAATCGTAAACACATTGGTACGTGCCGAGGTTTGAACCCGTGAACTTCTGAATGGAAGTCAACGGCCCTAGCCACTTGGCTACCGACGCGCTTCTCTCAATTCGCGCTCACCCTTAGTAAAGCTGATATAGGAAGGGATTGGCATATAGCATATTTCTGGATACTGTGTAATCCTAACAATACAAATACAATACAAAAAATCTTTATTGACACCAAGAAACACAGACAAATTACACATACAAAGAAAACATTAGGTTTCAACAGGCGGCCTTATTGCTAATGTAGCAATCTCTTCCAGGCAACCCATTACCAGGAGAATGGTAGAGAATAGAGTAGTGCGGGTTGGTGGCATAAAAATCTAGTAGAACTCCTCCTTGTTTGTTACGCTTTCACGCCAAAACCACAGATTTTTTTAAATACTTAATACAGAGATAGAATAGACCTCAGGGAATGATATAAATAATTTTTTTTCGCGAGGAAATACCTCATTACGACGGGAAAAACTGTTAGTGCGGGCGGCGGGGCCGCGTGGCGGTAAGTTAGTAAAAGTATAAAAACTATCTAACTACGATTAATAATTTAAAAAAAGTGATTTTTAGATTTTAGTGTTTCTTATTTCACGAAAAAATCTATTAGGCAGATTTTTTATAAAATTTTGTTGCATTACATAAAAAGTCAGACAAAACATTTAACCGACTACGTCAAAAGGTAGCGGCCACTCAACATTTTTTCCTCATCATTTGTCCCACTTGAAGGTTGTACACCATTATGCGAAGTGATTCATTACAATACAACCCACCAAACCTTTAAGTTTTATTTGATAAAGACGCCGCGAATCGACAGAAGCTCTTCAAATGGTCAAAAAAAGTAAAAAACCTCATCACAATAGTAGAAGAGTTGTTACTAAATGTTATGAAAAATAAGACGTAAAGACGTTTTATGAAATTACAAAAACCCAACTGCATTTTGCTTCGTAAGCTCACACGTTTTTTAGATTTCGAATAAGGGTGAATGTTGAAGAAGCCTAAGTTGATTTGATTTGATGATCAAGTGTGATTTGGTAGACTTCAGCGTTTGAATTTCTTCAAAGACTTCCGCAACAACGCTCTTATAGCTAAGAAAATAAGGTGAACGACAATTTAACTTTCATATTCATTTGAAGATGAAGAAGAAGAAGGTGATTTGAAAAGCCGCTGGATGCGGGCAGCGCAGGACTGATTGTTGTGGAGATCCTTATCCAACAGTGAATGTTTAAGGGCTGAAAATGTATATAGTCGGGGCTTTTTTGACACACCGGTAAAATAAATAACCTCTCTTCAACTTAGCCGCGGTCGGTTAAAAGACCTTATTATGTGAAGATATGAAACATCATCGGTTTTGTTCGTAAGAGGGTCATTATGTTCTCAGGTACTGTTCAACCCTTTTTGATGAGTACTTCGTGTATGGTTTCGACCTCTCGAGGTCCTTACCGTACAAAGAAGGTGGTTTGAGTTTGATATAATTGTGTTTTCATAATCTGTTTAGGACGTTTAAAAAAAGATAAAAGTGTTTCAATAAACTTGATCAAAAAGAGTTTGAAACTATAAATATCAAAAGAACAAAAACATTTTGAACAGATTCTCGAAACAGGCATTTTTTCTAATAATTTTTGCAACCGGTGTCGAAGAGTAATATGAATATTGATTGTTATTTACAAGATTGAACCTTGATCTCTGGTTCAGATGACAACTGATCTTTACCGTTACACCACCTTAGTGGTTTTATTAAACCAAATTTATAAACATCCTCTTACTGTACTTTAATAAACCTTCAACGCCAGCGGTCGCAATCAACTGGCAAATCTCTGGCTACGGCAGACGCCCGGCTTATTGCTAGTACAGTGAACCACACGGCGAGCGTGACAGTTTCACGGAGAGTTTAACAGTATTGAAGGCGATTACGAAACGAAACTGTAATAGACTGTGTAATTGGTAGCATAAAAAAAACATAAAAATTTAAAAACACTCCTGCCACAAAACCGTTACTTGATCCTTTCAACAACTAGAAATGAGATGATAATCTTCAAATGGCTGAAGATATTTTCTTGGAAAATAGCTAAGAACACTCTCGATTATGACACCTTGCAAACCACATGGATGCAAACAAAAATAAACTAGATCAAAACCGTTTAGGAGCTACGATGCCACAGACAGACTCACACGTCAAACTTATAACATCCATTTTTTTTGTCGGGGGTTAAAAACACAAATGAACAACCATGTATAAAAAAATGCAAAGTTAGTTCGCCGGGCCATAGTACATTTTTTTTTATTGAAACCAGTAACATATAGGACAGTTACATTCACCTAATAACAAAATAAGCGAACTTATCCAAAATCCTCTCGACTTTGGGTAATTTGATCACTTTATACTTCAAACAATCCTAGATAGAGCTGCTCCTTTAACTAGTGTTTGTTAATAGTGTAGCACTCGCCGTGCGGCCGGCTGTACATAATCGTCATTAACAATTCACGCGAGCCCCTGTTTGTTTTACTCTTTACCGCTGATGAAGCGGCAACTGAACAGCTCTGGTAAGTCTACATTTGATAAGCCTGAGTCTAGGTGCATATAAATTGCCAGTGTGGTATATGAATTAAACTACAAGTGGCGGGTCAATTTTTTATACGTAACAATGTGTTTTTGTATTAATATGTGAAGTTCCACTTGCAAAGGGACCTTATGTTCGGTATTGAGTTATGCATATCCCTGTAATCAGAAACTTATAAGCTTTTCAAATCCAAAAAGATTATATACTACTACCCTCCATAAGGTACCTTTTCACGTGGAACGTTACATAATTAATTACTGTTATTATTATACTTACTTTTATCTTTAAGGTATTTTATATTGATTCTTTGAGCATGAAATAAAATGTAGAAATGATGTGGCGATTTGGGTGACCAATTTTAAACTTTTCTATTTATTGACTACTCTTTAATAATAATAATAATCTTCATTTGCAAAAAGCAGGATATTTATGATGTTACAATAAAAATACAGTACCTTATTCATGCTTTGCAGCAAAAAGATAACTATTTTTAGCAGACAGAACTGCCCCCAAACTTGAAGTGGCATTCTGACCAAGTACAGCTGGAGTCATGTCCTTTTTAATCCGTGGCGGGGAAGTGCACAAAACGCCGAAACCGGGTGATCCCCGCGATCCTGGCGAACGTGCAGGATCGCGTTACGTCTAATGGAGCGTGCGCAGAGCTTATAGCCGAACATCCTGCGCGTGTGCTTAGTACGTCCACTGGTGAATCCAATTTTCAGTGACAGAAATCAGAAAATTTATTTGCCTCAAACATCCTTAGAGTATAAAAATAAAGAGTGAGAAATGAAAGAGAGTGTAATTTTTTTATATACTCTAATGTGACGTCATAATAATTTCAATCAAAGGTGCTTTTAAACGGGTAATGTTTTTCTGCAATATGCAGCTGCAATACAATAGCCAGTCAGATTGCCAGCAATGCTTGCTAGACTGTGCAGTGCAATATTAATAATATTTAATGATTGCTGGGCAATATTATCGTCATAGCCCAGCTACATATTGCTGGAAAACATTGCCTATTTAGAAGCGCCTTAAATATTTGGCACCACAGACTATCAAAGGATCGTCTCGTCTATTTTTTTCAGTTGTAGATATTTACCGCGAAGTTCGAGCCCCTCAGTGGGGACATATATGAGCTGTTAACGAAGTTAAAAGTGATCGAAAATCGCAAACGTCTAATTTTTAGGAGTTGTGACAACTTTTGTGCTTTTCTTACCTTTCTTACGGGATTTTTTCCCCTGTGTTGTGACTTGTGACAAAGTAGCGTATTTGAATCATGTAGAGCAACAATTTTTTAATACCAGTAACGTGGCTATTACGCTAATTAATACCTACCTTACTTTGCGTATTAATTTCCATAAAAAGCTAAAAAAAGTTGTCAGTTGATATCAGTATGGGTTGCCGGGAGGCCTTCTGCGAAAAAAGCAAGATGTGGGCAATCTGGGGTAACTTTATACGCTACTCGTACTTAACGAAGCACTGAGGTGTAAATTGGCAAATTGGGTGGTGGGTTTTGGTTGGAAATTTTATGTAATATACGTCATACTTCTTTGCAGACTTATTAAAACAGATCTTATAAGAAGTTTGTATTGTTATTTTCATTTTTTGCAGATTACAGATTACAGATTTTGTACTTTATATTTACCTAATACGTGTATATTATATTATCATTTTAACTCGATCAGACTTTTAGTGTAGTCGTTTTTACGACAAAATAATGCAAGGATAAAGAATTTATTTTTTCCTAATAATAAAGTCTGGAATAATGAAGATTTTTATGAAATTTACCCTTCTCAATTAATAAGAAATACTTTGTACAACAAAGAGCTAGGGACATTCTATTAAATACTTTATAACAAAATTTGTCATAAAAATAATAATAAAGCTGAGCTTATCTTTACACAAATATCTTTTCTCATCAACCTATTATATATTAATCACCAAATGATTGTAATTCGTTACAAAAATTAAATAAATTTTGAATTTATTGAATTTTGAAATAATATTAACATACGAGGGAAAATAGGTAAATTTGAGACAGACTTGAAAGTACGAGGAAAGTACGAGTACAGAGATAACGATTTTACACGCCAAAATAAAAAAAGACCAAATATATTTTCAGTCCCTTCCTCAAACAAAACAACATCAATCTAACAGATCAACAAGCGTGGCGTCACAACAAACACTCGTCCACTCAAAAGGAATTAACAGATCGACGCGACGCAGGCGCAACTAAAGAATTAAGTATTAAAGCAGTGTCAATACAAACAGACAAGCGTTTAGTTTGAAATGTAACGGGAGTAAGAAGTGGACGGACGCACAATCACCGACAAATTGGTTGTGACTGCAACGCTGAAGTGGCCACAGAGTAGAAACTTCAGTACACAGTAAAGCCCGACCAAAGAAATAAGAAACCTCGCCATATTGCGGAATTTCAATGGAACTAATTTTATAAGGGAAATTGTTGCCATAGTCGTAAAAATATACACGTGGCGCCCCCAGAGCAAGTTTCTTATTTCTTTGGTCAGGCTTTTGTTATTCCCTTATTCAACGTATAATAAAGTAGAAATTACCGGGGCAAAGTCTACAGTTTTCTATTTAGCGTGCTCTTGACTGTATTATTAAAGTTAATATAATACGTAAATGCGTGTGATTAGTAAAATATTTTCAATTTCACAATTTTTTAAGCGAAAGAAACCGACAAATATATTCGTTCATATAAAAGACATCAACGCAAGCAGGTCTTCATATTTTGAACATATCTTGTAAAAATTTGGAGTCAGACAGTATGATGTGTCATGTTTGAGTGATTCATAATGAGTGCAAGCTCGAGCCCCTCGGTGGGGACAACGGTTTTCAAAATCAGTGACATGAAAATATTCTTAAATAAATAGAATTGAAATGTTATAATTTTTGTTACCTTAAATTTTGCTTGAGCGTATTTTAATGGTCTGAAAGTGGAACCATGGCCACAGAAGAAAATAATAGTACTAACCCGTACAGAAAGGACACTCACCCCCCGCACTAAAATGAGTTCCCACGCCCCGCACCCCGCAGGCGCCGCGGGACTCTGACAGGGGTGTTCGGTAGTGTTTTATAATAGCATTTCAGTGGTTGATTTGTAATTGATATTTAGTTGTTATTCAAAAAGCAGTAGGTTGTCAAAACGCGTTTGCTGTATAGAGTGACCGACCTGCGCCATGGCTAATAAAATCGCGATCTATAAAAATAATGACTACAATTTTTTACTTGTTATACGGATTTTCATACACTACACGCGCGTCCTATCGAAATGTCGCCTCGGCCAAACTAATTAAGCGTCTAGCACGGGAGCCGAAACGTAAACATGACTGTTTGCCCGCCCGATTGAGACGCCCTCCCCACAGATTGCGTTTTAATTTTTTAAACTGGCAACACTGGGCCCTGATTGGTGGAGATTGAAGATGGAAGAGATAGCGCGCGTCATTTATTTTAATTCGTTATTTTGACAGGCGTCAACTCGTCCCCATGGTTTGGATAATTGAACTTAGAATTGAACAGGATTAAGAATGAATGTCTGTCAAGTGGAGGGTGGCGCTAGTAGTTATATTAAATTGCGTTTCCAAAACAAGAGTAAAGACATCCAAGTGCTCAGTATGTAGGTACAGTTGACAACACATTCCGCTGGGCACTTTGACCTTGAAAGCGCCTCAGTTCCGTAGAGGTAAAGGCAAATTTTGCAATGCAAATGTCCAGTCACATGTGCTGGCTACTGTACCATTTTTGTCCTAAAATCATTTTTAGGATTAGTTGCGTTTGTCTGTCTGTCCATCCGACTATCCGTCCGTCACAGTCAAATTTCTCGGCAAATGATGATGAACATAATTTTTTTTATGATTTATGTTTGTGTCGAAATCATCACCGGACTCGGATAATGAACTTCTTATTTACTAAACCCTCTGTGTCTTACTTATCTGGTTATTTTTCATTAAAAATAAATAAATGTAGTGTGAAAAAAAATATTGGTTACTCGAATTATTATTTCCTCAGAAGCTACCTAAAACTGCGGCTCTGTTGATGTCATCTGCCTAGCTAGTAGCTAGTCAGATAGTTTTCTCACAACTATGCGACAGTAACATCTACTTATATATACTTAAAGAACTATCTGACTGACAATTTTTATAGCTTAATTGAGCAAACTCTAACATAAACAAAAAAACCTAGCTGGAAACAGTTACAGTAAAGGAATAAAAAAACAAGTGATGAACGGTAGCAAAACAAGCGTTACAAAGTAGCGATTAGAATACTGTCTTCCAAAGCTCATAGTTCTCGTCTTAATTGTTTTATATCCTACACCTAGTTACCCAGAGGAATGCAGTACAGTCTCTCCGGTATAATCGGCGGTTTTTGCTGATCCTACAATGCGTACGCGTCGTCAATTCTGCCGTTTTTAGGTACAGATGTTTACCTATTCTAAGGTTTACCTCGGATATATTAATTTATTGTCATACATTCATTTCAGCCTAAAGAAAAATGCCAGCTAGAAAGCCATGGAAGTGGCTACTTTCTGGACTTTGTTGATGGTTGAAAACCTGAAAGATTTCTACTCCAAAGATCATACCAACGATTTGCGCTGCCTCAAACCAAACGAGGTTTGATAGTTAATAATATAGGATCAGGTAAAATTTAAAAAAGGCCTTTGTACACCAGTGGACGTCTACTGGCTGAAATGATGATTAAAATGATGTAATGAATAAGTAAGTTGTATTAGGCTGTCCTATTGCTAAAGTACACGATACCGTAAAATTTTATTCGTTTTAAATCCTTTTGGCGATACCTAAATTGTAAATATTATAAACAACTATTTCTATGGAACCAACACTGAAGTCGCAAAATACAGCTATTCCATTTAGAAGGTATTAAATTGCAATAGATGTCTACCATCTGTACATAACCAGCCACCTATACTATGCATGCGCAAAAGCACACGCGCGGTTGGTAATTGTGCGTCGCTATGTTAACGAGCAGCGCCCGCGCACCGCTGCTGACAGCAAAATGAGCGCCGCCGCGAGATCACACCGCCGCTTGATATGTGAGCCGCCATTCCTGCGGAGAAGTGCTAATTAAATTTTTAGAAATTTTCTTAAGTATATCGCGGGGTTAACGAGCCAGTGACAAGGGGTTGTGTCACATTTATATGTCAAAAAGCTGCGAGATATCCGCCGTATTTAAATATCCTCTATTGGTATAACCTTGTTTATTTATCGTGTAGGTTTCGAGGTAAACCCTATCTCACGAACCCTGCCCCTCTAACATGCCCGATCCACGCGTGACAGACATAATTTTGTCGTGCGTATTGTATTCTATTGGAGGATATTTCAATATGAAGGGTATTTTGACAGTTAAATGTGCGACAAACTTTTGTCATAGCACTGCATGTCACGAAGGCTGGGGTCGGAAATGTTGGGTCCCGCCTCAGGCTTCCGACATGGCTCTTATGACGATTAGATCCATAGATAGTAGCCGGGACCAATGGCTTTACGTGTCTTCGCCATTCCTGTAGTCTCCTGGTCCACTTGAACAGTTGTTACATTCTGGCTATGTGTCCTGCCCGTATCAAGAAAAACAACGTGAGGAAACTTGCACACACGTACGAAATTCAAAGGTTGTATACTTAATTACTTACTTATTCGTGATCAACCTGTATTGTAAAAATAGGAAATATTTTATTTCACACAAGAAAGTAGATTTTGTATAGAACAGAGAAGAGAACAAAGCCAAAATGCTTTGTAAAAATATACTATTGCAGCTGCTGTAATATTTAAATACCACAATTTCGCATTTAAATGTCTTTTACACAATTTTATTTTAAGTATGTTTCAGACAGATTACAAGACATGTAATAATTTAATTTTTGCAAACAAAACCAAAAATAAAGATTTATGCAAGTGTAACCGATTTACTACAAAAAAATATTACAATAAAAACGAAAGCAATACTTGTGGCAAATAATAACGTATTTAACGTCCATCCATAGCTGCAGTGAAACTGATACTCTACTTAATTTAATAATTAAAAATAACTGACAAATAAGGCTGTATAGAGAGTAAGTGAGGCGTGCTTCACGAAACACTGGTTGCGGCAAAAAGAACACAGGGGCCGTCAAATGAGCTGTGAAATTAGGGCTGGGTCCCGAAACGAGCGAAACCGGGTGCTGCAGCTATCAGGTTACCGCGGCGCAAGCGGTAGGAGGTAGCGGGTTGAAAATAAGGAACATTTATTTATTTATTTTCCGCCTTAAATCACTTGAAAGAGTTAGGCTTGGCTCGAGATTCTTGGTGGGGACATATAGGGCTGTTAACAACATTTCAAGGGAGACCCAAGAACCATATCTTTTTATAAAATAAAATTATTGATTGATTGATTGATTGATTACAATAGTAACCATTGTTTCATGAGAGTGTTGCTGTGGTGTCATCAAGTTCGGTGAAGCTTGGTCCGTCGTACTTTTTCGACTCAAGCTTAGGTCAATTAAAAAAAAAAGTGGTGTCATCGCCTGTGCATAGTATATCGCATGAAAACTCGTAATAGCTTGGAAATTTCCAAAGATTCATCACAATCTATTATTTGGAATTTCCCGCGAAATAAGCACGCTTGACGTTAAGTTGCGGAAAATAGCCCGTTGATCTAAATAATATGGCATTCTGCAAGGTAACGCCTGAATAAATTAACAACCGTGGCCGGATAAAGTTTTGACTTGCCATCAACACGAAAAGATAATTCACCATAAAAATATAATGCTTGTTCATTGTTTTGAAATTGGGAGGTTGTTTTGATAGCTGAAAGCTTTATGTAACAAGCATGATAAGGTAGGGTTTTTATAGTACGATCTCTAGATTCTTGGACCACCCCCCGATCACGCTTTATTAACACGTTCTACCGCGAATCTGCGCTCGCCGGTGTACGATTTTTTTAACTCGTAACATGATACCTGCATTGTGGTCTTGCAGATTTACTTATGGCCACATTAAGCTGATACCAAGGCCGCAGGATTCATGAGCATGAATGGCGTAAACCGATAGCTCATTGATAGATGAAGATAAGGAGAATATGGATCGGTTTTGATTTGGATGGATGTGTACTAGTTTTGATCCTATTATGTAATCCTGGTGTTGGATTTCGTGAAATCGTTGGACGTTTTGTGCGTTTTGTTTGACGCTTCAGTAATTTTGTAATAGTGACCGATATTCTTCTTTTATAACAAAAGTGATAGTTGAATGCGATACGTGACCCTCATGACGCTTGTTGTAATTTTTTAATACTTTCTGTCACATTTGAAATTTTTTTTTACTTCAAATATTTATCCCTCTGCCTGCTTTGGTTGGTATTGGTTGGACAACTTACTATCTTCAAATTTGTTTACTTTCAATTAGTGAGTGGGAATATATTTTTTTAATATGGCACGATAAAATATATTACATTAATTAAATATAAATTATTACTATTTTAAATTATTTTTTTATTAATTTGAGAAAACTGATATACCTACAACATACTTAATTAAAAATTATAAACATCAGCCCCCGTAACATGCAGTGCTATGACAAAAGTTTGTCGCGCGAGAAACCCGCCATATTGAAAAATCCTCCAATAGGATAAGAGAATACGCACGACAAAATTATGTCTGTCACGCGTGGACCGCGCATGTTACAGGGGCTGGTAAACATATTTCCTCATATTAAATCTATACCTGTGGTCCTCATCAAACAAATGTTTGCCCTGGGCGAGGTCTGAACCCACGACCCTTTGATTTCAAAGGCAGCGCACTACCAATTAGGCTACGAATTCCACCTTGAAAGTTTTGCAACACCCTACTCGTGTCTCATGTTCTTTATTTCTCTGCTTGTGTCACAAAAGTAGGACGGATCAAGCTTCACCGGACTTGCGGGGGAGCGGAAGACTCTAACCCATCATGGTCTAAGAAAATAAGGTGTAACAAGAAGACCACGTGACTGACACTAGCCTATGTCATTTCTACGTCATTTTGCCTATTCATCCTTGTCGAATGCGTGTAATAGACAAGGATGAACAGCGCAAAATGACGTAGGCTTGTGTCAGTCACGTGGTCTTCTTGTTAGACCTTGTTTTCTTGGACCATGCTCTAACCCAAAGTAGTCATGTACCAACGCGTCTAGGGGCGGCTCAAGGGAGCCTCGGACCTAGGCCTAGCGCGTTGATACGGAAAAACATCCTGTAGGATATCGTGTTCAATGGCAAGAAAGTGTGTCAGTGACACAGTGCGGTAGGCACTGGCAGTCAATCGCGCAGGTAGGCTGAAACTCTACACCGCACTACGCTTGATAGCTTCTGGAACCATCTGGCACACGCACTGGCTATTTATAAACCATTTTTTTATTTTGATGGCCTGGAGGTAAAATTGGTTAATGAAGCTTGAATACTGATATTGAGAACGCAGCGACTTGATTGCTTATCGTGTAGGTTTCGAGGTTACACTACCTCACAAACCCTGGTCTCGGAATTATAGAACCGCCTTAGGCTTCCGACTTGGCTCCAATAACGACTACATCCATAGATAGTAGCCGGGATCAACGGCTTTACGTGCCTTCTGAAGCACGGAATCGTCTTTCTTTTCGGAGAATCAGGTGATTCAGCCTGCAATGTCCTAACCAAACTGAGGAAAGTCTTATAAAGTGATGTTTGTTTGACGAGTCCCCATTGGGATTCGAACCTGGAACCACCCCATCGGCGTAGCGACGGACGGGTAGTAAGTTATTTGACATTAAAAACCCTTAGATGTCCCCACCGAGGGGCTCGAGCCTATCCTGAAATCAGGATGAATAAGCTTTAGACGACCATTTTAGCCCAATACTGGTTGGTTGACTTCACACAGAACCTTTGAATTTATTCGCAGGAGTGTGCAGGTTTCCTCACGATGTTTTCCTATCGATAGTGACATTAGAGCCAAAGCAGTTCTGTCAATATGTCGCGTTTGACAGCTTCTCGAGCCTGTCGCTACTTACATAGTAGGCCTACAGGAATCAGACGAGTAGAAGGTGAACTGGTAACGTTGTTGAACTAGTTTTGAAAAGAAACACTATTGTCTTGACTTGTTTTAACACGTATCATTAATTTTAAATTGGTTCTAGACAAAACTTGATATAAAACATAGAAATTACATAAAGATGGGCCTTTAAGACTAGGCTCGGAGGAAAAGTGAAGGAATAATAAATGAAAATAACATATGAATGACGAATTAATTCCAAAATTAAATAACCAAATTTAGACGAAAAAGAAATGGTAAATGTGATGAGAATGAGGTGGCATGCAAGGCACCTCCTGGTTACAAAGATAACTGCCCTAAAGGCCACCAAAGCTTTAGAATGTATGACTACAATATATGTGTCAGTATTATCAAAGTATCGTCTTAGTAGGGTGTAACCTAACCCACACGTGAGCATAACGCTTGATAACCCACAGCCGAACGCCACCTGGCGATCGCCAATTTTGATTAGTCCTTTTTTAAGCTCATGGTTCTGTTAGTCGGTTAAGAGTATCAAGTAAAAGAGCTATAGGAGTTTTATTTTACATATTAGTGCTTCTTCGTATATACGATATGTATGTCTTCCTTTTGTGATTATTAATTGTGATTTGTTTAGTCTACACGTAGCAGATCTTATTACTAATTCGTAGTGTTACTTTGAATACTGTAAATCTACTGCTGTGGACTTTAAAAAACTTGTATACTTGTATAGGTCAATCTGTGTTTCAGCGTTGAGTTAGACCATTCTATCCTATGGGTATAAAACGAGGCGAAGAAAGAGGTATATATTCTCGTACCTAGCTCTAGAAATTGGCAGTAAAGTTTATTTGAATAACCAATGATAGCAAAATATTTGTATTTTTGTGTGTATGTTAGTAATTAATAAACTCAAAAACGACCTTGCCGATTTCAAAAATTATTTTACCGTTAGAAAGCTACATTCACCCTGAGCAACATAGGCTACCTTTTACTGCGGGAAAATACCTCATTCCCACGGGAAAAACTGTTAGCGGGGGCAGAGCCTCGGCGGAAAGCTAGTACAAAATAAAATGTGCTCAGATGTATACAGGGCGGGCGCGATGCCATCCGACTTATACTTATGTCAACATTACCACACACTTGTTTCGCCAACTATAGATATCTTCATTAACCTTCTAATTACACCTCAATAACAACAGAAGCCGCCGATACAATGACCGCCAGTCATCTGTTTCTCCGCGGGCGGCCATTTTAACAACCTTTGTGTGGCCGCCGCGACGGCTTCATTATGAGATCGCGTTCCATTGAGGAACAGAGACCTCAATAATGATCGATTACGCAAGTCCACTTGTTATTATTAGCTCAGTCCGCACTGAAGGGGCTTGGGCCTAGCTTAAAGAGGACTTGTTGAAAATATTTGATAGGCTTGCTGGTCTTCCAAAACTGGGTGAGACGAGGCCGAAAGTAGAGCGAAAAAAAAAACAGAAAAAGCCTGTTCGTTCTGGCTATAGAAGTAGCTGTAAGCTTAGCAAGAAGTACTTACTGTGACAAGCAATTATCTTACATTTACCTCAAAAAAAAAAACTGCGAGAAACCAACCATATTGATTTATCCTCCAATTTATTCAGTCCAAAGAAAGGATCGTTCGACCAGATAGACCCTAAAGTCCAGCGATGATGGAAACATGAGCCCAACCGTAAGTCTTTGATAAAAAGCTAATTTCGTTGCAAGAGAAACCTGGCTGTACAGTAGACAGCAAATGCGGCTGGACTTGTTAAACTTAATAGCGCCCGTATTCCATAGAAATAGGGGTAAATTTTGCAGTGCGAATTTCCAACAGCATGTGCTGGCTTCTGTATCTCACAAATAATATTTCATTTGAATAAGCCATGAATAGGTAAATATTTTATTATCAACTGACCACATTCGTAAACCTAGCTGCCAAAACTGCCCAAATAAAATAGGTAATACAAATTGTCGGAAAGGTATTATATTTTTTCCATTTTAGAAGTGATAGGTTACATACTTTTTTTTTTTAATATCAACTCAACCATATTATAGACAATTTATTTTGAGAGTACTATTCAGCTACCATTAAGAATTGATTATTATTATTGGCCAGCGACTCTGTTACACTTCTTTATCAACTGGCCCTACGCTACTTTGCCTATCTTGCGAACCGTCCAATATTCTAACTATTTTAATTACCCTAGAATGTGACCTTTATTAACTAAATCATTAATATTCCATACATTTCTGCACCATTTTCACTTCCTAACGATACATTAATTGGACATTTAGATTAGTGGGTGTTGTATTGGCGGCCATTTTTAAATTTCATATAAATAAAGTGCGCTATTCACAGCCAGTTCGGAAGTTAATTATTTTTTTCACGCGCAGCTGGACTTGTCCATACGTTTAGTTTTAATTAAGCGTTCGCGTAATTATTAATTTTGCACTTATGTTGTTAGAATGTTCTTTTTTAAACATTTTCGTATAGTTGTTAATGCTGAATTACTCTCATAGTTAAATTAAATGTTGACACGTTAATATACCAATGTTACAATGAGACGGAAAGGTAGTGAAGTTATTTATGACTAGCTGTCTGCCCTGCTTCGCCCGCGTGATCATCACCCTTTTTCGGGATAAAAAATATGCCGTGTTTAGGTTTTATGTAAAAATCTACCTAGATACTTTAATTTCATTTCAATCCGATCCAGCCGTTTTCGCGTAATTATAACAAATCTCTGTTTCTGTGCATTGTAATAAATAAATAAACAAACATTCAAACGTTTATAATTAATAGCTATAATCTATGTTACTAGCACCTATTTGATAAATTCCTAATCAACTGAAAAAAAAAACAACAACAAACAAAAAATAAAAAATATTTCAATAAGTTTTTTTAAGGTTTTGTGATAATCACTAATAATTTTCATTGCGTTAAGTTTATTTTACGAGTACGCTAAACTAGCTCACTGGGGATTATTGTATTTTTGCACTCGAAATAAACCATTACATTAAAATATCTTTCAAGCAAGACAAAATAAAAGTGGTACTTAGGTACATGAAGGATTGTTAAGTAAAATTACCACCAGTAACTGAAGATACTTACCTACTACATTCTTAAAAAAGGTCTCTGTAATTTTAGATTCTATGGTTTGTTTCATATTAATCTAGACAAAAGGTCATTGACGCCTGCATACAATGCGAATATTTTTTTCAGACGATAGGATAAAATCACATAAAACCATAGGAAATTGACACAAAATACGTAATTTGCGTTTCGGACGGTTGGTTTCATTGGCATACCGTAGCAGAAGGCGGGGTGAGCGTGTGACCTTGCCGGACATTTAGGCGTTACACTATTTTTATTAACATTTAAGAAAATAAAGAGGTCAATGAACTTTTGTCAGGATTTTATATGAAACAGACCATAGACTAGACCGAAGTGTAATCATGGACTTAGAAACATAGTTACACTATAGAAGCTATAACTATATTAGTAAGTCCATGAGTGTAATAGATTATTTGCGACAGTCATTTAGACAAGACAAATGATTGACAAACGACCGTGCACGTACAAGGCCGTACAAGGGTGTGTCAAAAGATGACAAGCAGTGTTGTGTACACGATTATACAGGAATAATTACATACAAGATAGTGATGTAATTATAATAATTGTAATTTGAAGCCGTTGGCACAATTTAGTAATCGAAAATTCGAATTGTAAAAGTAGCAACAGTACCTAATCTAATGTAAAATAGTGGTCAAGTGCGATTTAAATTCACGTGAAGTGTTCTGTACACAAGTGAAGTGTTTTCATCATCAGCCGAAACAACTGGACTGATTGAGCTGCAATTTTATCACGGATTTATGTGACGTACAATAGCCAGCACATTCGGCTGGATATGTTGACCTTGAGAGAGCCCGTATTCCATAGCGGTAGGGGTGAATTTCGTAGTGCGAATGTCCAGCCGCATGTGCTGGCTTCTGTACGTAATTCCAATACCTAATGTAAATCCGCACATTCTAATATTATATAGGGTACCTAAATACCTACCTATGCCACTACCCACCGGTCTACCCATCTTCAGTTATTTCAAGATTCGATTCCTCAACCCTTTTCTTTGAAGGTAGGCATACGACCATCCAGGCAAGGCTCTCAAATAAGATATAATTAGCTACATCTTTTGATAGGATATAAAGCAAAAGAATGATGACTCCGCTTAAGTGAGTGATCAAATATGACTCACTAGATCAATTAAATATAATGATGCTTGAGCACATCTCGCTACTTTATACATCTGACATTAAATGCCACAGATTATTCACAGCCAACACTTAAGTATCTACTTTTCTCTAAACGAGGGTAATTACAACGTCTAAGGATTAATTTATAGCTACGTTAATTAAAGCAGTATAGGCCAAACTTATATTAAAGGCATATTTTTAACCTTAAAAATATTCTATCTTAGAAATCAGAAATTGAAGATTCTTATATTTTCGCGGTTGTTAATTGCACTAACACACATTTTCACGGGTTTTCTCCACGATTTACTTTTAAATTGAGCTTACCGATATTTCGACCGGGTGAAAATTAGTGCAGAAACTGAAGGTTTTTAATTGACTCTACTACTGCAGTTCTAAATTAGTTACACAGGTGAATTAATGATTTATTGAATGAAATTCGTTTTTTTTTTCTTGAACGACGACAAGCGCCGGAAGATATAGCCGTGGACGTCTTTCAGCGCACATGCCTTAGATTATGCCAAACTATCTATACTAATATTTTAAATGAGAAAAAGCGTTTGTTTCTTCTTCTTCCACACAGAAACTAATGTACGGACTGACCAGATTTTTATCACAGATAGATTGTAAGTCGGAGAGTGACATAGGCTACTTTACTTTACCTACTTTACCGTGAGAAAAATCTCATTCCCACGGGAAAAATCTAAAAAAACTACGCGGGCGTAGCCGCGGGCGGACAGCTAATTAAGGCTGAGAATAGACGAGCATAATTTTGTGAGTCGTGAGTCGCAGATTTTCGGTCGCGCAATTTCCGCTGCATTCGGTTTCTTGAAACCCCTGTTTCGTTCACACGGCGACACAAAATGAGTTACGTAGGTATATTGTTTGAAATCATGTTTGAAATAGTAATTTCACGACTCAAAATGAGCAACTCGCAACTCAAAAAATACCCTAAGGGATTTGACCATGAAGGTAGAGGGCGCGTAAAATTTTCCTTTCTTCATGGATAAGACAGTCGAAATATAATAATGTAAAGACACAAACCGGAGATGTCGAGTGACGCACGCGCATCGTGTAATGAGTTCTAAATGGATCCAACGATGGTCATTCCTCCGACATTTCCGAACACAATTAGTGGTCTAAATAGTCCTGCAGCTCGATGTCTAAATATGAGAGAAAAGACTGTCGCTTACATGAAATTATACGTATAGATATATAGCTAAATATTCATCTGACCATTGAGCTAATTATCTTTTTAAAATCTGATTTATAATTGAATATTCATTTAATTTCTATACGGTGGCCACCCTTGATTAGTTATCCGATTTTTCCTATAAGATTAAAATAGTTCTATAACAAAATGTAGCTTTACCTTAATTTGGTAAATAATTTCTCATTTGTTACTTAAAAAAAAATATCTCATTCCTTTCAGCAGTCACAAGTTGTGACTCACAACATAAAAGCTTGACTAGCAAACTGACAAACCGAACCCCCCTGGCAGCTCATTTTGCTATTATACTTACACCAAACGACAAGTCTACTTGGTCAACCGTGCTGTCATCGTGAGAAATGATGAAGGATCTTTTCATTTCAGCGTAACATAATAGGTATTATTAAGAGCCTTCTGTGTATTGAGAATAGTACTGTGGTCAGCATCACAAGCCCTACTGCAGATAATTATCTATAGAAATGTGACATGTCAGGCCGATAAATGAACGTAGTGCTTGAATCATTCAATCAGAGATGCATCTTGGGAATTCCTAGAATCAATCATCGCGGATTTCTTGAAACAAATTATTTTGATTTATTTATGTATTACGCTGCATCTGCCTATTAAAAAATCTGCCATTTAAGTAATCTGCCATTTCTAGAATCTGCCATTCACCGAAAAAAAACTAAAGAGCGTCAGTGGCCTAGTGGTTAGGGCCGTTGACTTTCATTCGGCAAGCGCGGGTTCAAGTCTCGGCACGTACCATTGTGTTTTTGATTTTCGCATGCAAATTAAAGTTTATTCGACGCTCTTACTGTGAAGGAATACATCAAAGAAATTCGACGGCCCCGTAGCCTAGTTGGTAATATATCTGCCTACAAAGCACAGGGTCGCGGGTTCGAATCCCGCCCAGGGCAAACATTCGTGTGATCATATTAGTTACTCTGTGGTGTGATGAACACTTGTGTTTGCCTTGTGTCTGGATATTGTATATTTATATATTATGTATGTATATCAGCTGTCTGACACCCATAGTACAGGCTCTGCCTAGTTTGGGGTCAGACAACCGTGTGTGAGATGTCCCCACATATTATTATATTATTCGAATTGTGTGTTTGTGACCTGCACTGAGCCAGCGTGGTCAACTAAGGCCTATTCCTTGTTTTAGAGTAGGCTCGAGCCCCTCGGTCCTCGCCATGTAAGGGCTATTAACGATCGACTGTAGTAGATACGTTTTTGTAGCTTCACGCAGTAGGATAAAGAGCGTTTTATTGCTTTATTGTGGAGTGAAGGTATGGAGTGCGTTCGTGAGAGAATCATTGTATGGTCGGCGTGGCAACCGATCAGCTCCGCTTCTAAACGTTTTTCCCAAAGTTGTCATTAGCCATTAGTCGGCTGTGGTGCAAGGGAAGTTCCGCTAGCGGGAATCGTCATAAAGCCACTTCTTTTTAGGGTTCCGTAGCCAAATGGCAAAAAACGGAACCCTTATAGATTCGTCATGTCTGTCTGTCTGTCTGTCTGTCCGTCCGTCCGTCCGTCCGTATGTCACAGCCACTTTATTCCGAAACTATAATACCTATACTGTTGAAACTTGGTAAGTAGATGTATTCTGTGAACCGCATTAAGATTTTTTTACAAAAATAGAAAAAAAAACAATAAATTTAGGGGGTCCCCATACATAGAACTGAAACTAAAAAAAATTTGTTTCATCAAACCCGTACGTGTGGGATATCTATGGATAGGTCTTTAAAAATGATATTTAGGTTCCTAATAACATTTTTTTCTAAACTGAATAGTTTGCGCGAGAGACGCTTCCAAAGTGGAAAAATGTGTGTCCCCCCCCCCTCTAACTTCTAAAATAAGAGAATGATAAAACTAAAAAAAATATATGATGTGCATTACTATGAAAACTACCAACGAAAATTTGTTTGAACGAGATCTAGTAAGTAGTTTTTTTTTAATACGTCATAAATCGTAAACCGCAATTTACCTTACACTATTATTAAAACATCGATCAAAGTCACAACGAACTACAAAAACTATTATATTATGTTACTGGCTGCTACGGAACCCTTCATGGGCGATTCCGACTCGCACTTGGCCGCTTTTTTCACAGACTAAGTAAGAAATGATCTATGCTTGGGTCGCAAAGTCAACTCTACCGGAGCTATATTTTTCATTAATTTTTGTCGCGACGAGCGTTAAATTTTATTTATGTAATGAAAAACAGCATTTTCAATCTTAATTGTTCGATTGCAACGAGTTGAACTTAATTTTCTTTTTTTTTCTGAGTAAAACAAACGAATGAAAAAATCACATAAAAGCAGTACCTATTTCAGAAATAAGGAAAATCTGCGTCAGAGACAGATATTTTAATGCTGTTGGCCATTTTCCAAATACATTCAATCACCTCGTACAACATCTGTGGTACAACCCCGATAGGAAGGGTTTAGTAATGCAATACAATATACTTTATTGCACACAAAACAGTACAGTGAAAAATTTACAAAAAAAGTGTAGAAAGTGTACATGTAGGCGGCCTTATTGTTAAGTAGCAATTTCTTCCAGGCAACTTTAGGGTGAGGAGTTACCTACATATGTAGTTAGGGTCTGTGCATGTAAATTAAATTCTCAACAGTACCTCCCAAAAAAGAAGAATTACTCACACTTCTTTCTTTTGTCGTGCTGTCTTTCAACTTGGGCCACCGTCCCCGAATCCGTCAAGTTCCATGTTTTTACCGCAGCCGTATAACGAGCGTGTATCACATTTGATGCATCGGTGTCGCGCAAGGCGTTCCTCCACATTCCGCATTCCACCATTTTTGGGATCGTGTCTCTTGGCCACAGTTGCATTTGGTCATGGAAAAGACAATTTGACATCTGAGGTTTTAGTCCTAATCTTTTTGGAAAATAAATTATTGATAAAAGAATCATCATTTCAGTCGAAAGATGAGCACAACGCACAGCTAGATAAAGATTTTGCTTCAATCTCAAACATTTTTTTCCAATCATAGGTCTTTTCACTTTTCTCGGTATTACTTATAAAATCCTTGGCTTTTTTAAAACACTCAATGATATTTGATTTAAAAAGGCTTTGCTCAAAACAGAGAGGTTAAAAAGCCGCGCTTCGCTTTTGCTCAAACCAAAACTGGCTCTAGTCTTAAATGAATAAATATGTCTAACCATAGAGATATAGAGTATAAACATCAATGAATAATTTAACCAAGCTAAAAGTCCTCCACAAAACGATCTGTTTTCTTTCCGCGATCGTCACCTTCGCGCCTATGTTCGGTCTGCCTATGGCGGGCTTGACCAGGCTGCCTCTTCTGAAAATGGTACTGCTGGAGTAAGGCCTTGCCCTTTGTAGGGTAGTGTCGGGCTCTCTGGTGGAAGAGGTTGTAACCGATTTATTACTGCTAGAGCTGGCCTAAAATGTCATGTCAAAGTGGCGCCCTTCAATTTGTTTTTGGACCCAAAAGGTTATGATCGGGTTATACTATGACCAAATAATACTAATTGTCACATTCCGCCATTCCACCGACAGACAGACAGATGAGCCGCGTATAATTCATATAGATGACTCGGCTCGGCTGATGGTCATCAAAGATATGAGAACTTTTGATTTTTGTGATTCAGGGGTCATTAGAGTTTTTGATATGAAGAGATTCGGAATTCATCATTCTTTAGCATTCCACAACTTATATTTAGACATCCTAAAGAAAGAACTAAGGACGGCAGAGACGATACGACTGCACAGGACATTAAATTCCATTAACAACTTGTAGATTATTTATACTTTTTAACCGACACGAGATTCCTACTTACTTGAGCTTACTATCTTGTTTGCTTATCTTTGGTTTCGTGTAGTTGGAGTTGAAAAAATGGAGAAGCAATTGTAAAGTAATTTGTTTGTTTACCTACTTATCTAAATTTTCCTCATCATCATAATTCTAAGCCTGTAAACGTCCACTGCTGGACAAAGACCTCCCCCAAAGATCTCCACGATCGGTCCCGCGCTGCCCGTAACCAGCGGCTTCCCAAAACCTTTACCAGATCGTCGGTCTACCTTGTGGGGGCCTGCCCACGCTTCGTCTTACACGCGGTCGTCATTCAAGAACCTTTTTGCCCCAACGGCCGTCAGTTCTACGCGCAATGTTCCCCGCCCACTGCCACATAAGTTTAGCGATTCTTTGAGCTATGTCGGTGACTCTGGTTCGCCTGCAGATTTCATCATTCCTGATTCGATCACGCAAGGAGACTCCAAGCATAGTCCTCTCTATTTAATTTGCGTACCAGTCTTCAAATTAAGAAATAAAAAGGATAACTCATAATATAGTGTACTGCGTCATGTTTCGGGAGTTAAATTAATTGAAAGTATAAATGTACGTAATACGAGTATTGACGGAACGTGACCGACCATACGTTTATTGGACGCTCTTAGGTAAAGAAAAACATCGTATAGAAACCTGCAAGGTGTAGATGAAGTTGACCAACCCGCACTGGGCCGTTCGCAGCACTTTTAAGCAGTGACATTCAATTTAATAGTAAAACCGCAAAAAATATAATATATTCGAGTCAAAAATCAATTTGAGCCCCTCACATTTGGTCTAATTCAAAAGCTATTAGGACAGCCGAAAGGACAGTAGTATTAAACCAGCCCTATAATTAAGGGGCAGGGCATTAAAAAAAACCTCAAATTACTCAATCTGTCAAGAAAGAAGACGGGACGGGACCTCTCGTCACTAATTGAAATCGGAAGTGAGGCTTCACACTGCCTTTAAAGGTGTGAGCAGCCATCTTTAACCCCTAATTACGAATATGATTCCTAAATTTAGAAAAGTGCTTCTTCAAAATTGACGGATGCATGTGTCGCGATTCCTAATTTACCTGCCAAGCGTGGGAACTATGGTAACACTAGCTTTCCGCCGCGGCTGCGCCCGCGTTAACAGTTTTTCCCGTGGGAATGAGGCATTTTCCCGTGGTAAAAGGTAGCCTTTGTTACTCAGGCAGAGTGAATGTAGCTTTCTAATGGTGAAAGAACTTTTGAAATCGGTACAGAAGTTTTTGAGTTTATTCATTACACACAAAAATACAAATCTTTCCTCTTTATAATATTAGTATGATTTCATTTTCAAGGGTTGGTTTAGTACAGTTATGACAGATGTCATCTTATTGTTTGCCTCATAGCCTAGTTGCAGTGTCGTACGCAGGAAGCTTACTAGCTTCTTTTTTACTACTGTAAAATAAGCTACATTGATTTGGAACCGATTAATAAATTAATAGTTTAAACTCCAATCCAAAGATTATGCAACCTGCGCTAACCGCTATAACCTGCTGTGATATCTGGCAATCCTTTGAGACCGCCTCCGAGACACTAAGTGTTATTGATGCGAGTGTTGCCACACCGAGGGAAATTAAACTGATAGCAGGTGTCAAAAGACGCGCTACAAAAAAGATCATCAGCGCTATAAGGTGCGCAGGAGTCGGCCATAGATCAACTAGTGCCGGTTGGCATGCAGGTTTATACCTAATTGTCAATTTAAAAGTAAAATTCGTTAACGGCTCATATTATTAAGTCCCCACCGAGGGGCCCGAGCCTACCCTAAAATCAAAGTAAAATTAATATTATAGTAAGTTCTAAAGGTTATTTTACTCGACTATAGATAACTTTTAAACGATAGATATTTTTGAAGTCATTCTCATCCTGTATGAGTAGGTACGACATGACGACGTAGAGGTTCTTTTGGTAGTTCTTCTCCACAGACAAACGCCACCTTCATCTGTAATGTAAAATGAATATATACATTTACTTTCTATTTACCCCTTTTTTTAAGCTTTCATATTACCTAGAATGAACGACACACACAGAATTTGTTAATTTCAAATGAACAATACCAAAGCAATCATAGACACGTGTTGCCTAGCAATAATTTTATATATGCTATGCTTTCACTTCACTAAATTATACTAAGAAAATCTGTAAACAGAGCTTGTCAAAAAAAAAGTCTCAGACGCTCTGATGACTTTGCAAGCGCGCCACAGACGTGGATCACTGACTAAATTTTTATTCGAAGTAAGATTTTACAAATCACTTTTCGACGTCGAGGCGAGTTCACAATTTGGCTGTCTTCTGTGGAGAAGAACTCGCCGGAAGAAACACAGGCATTGCAACTTGTCTGAGTGTCTCGTCTGCATGTTACCTAATCTCTCAGCGCAGTGCACGTATTACCATGTTTTTGTGATGACAATATTAAATCTCGGGGCGGCGCATGATTTATCGGCGCCTCGTTGCCCTTCAGTTAGCTCCAGTTTTTGTCTCTCTTTAGTGCGTTAGCGCATCTTTTTGTGTGAACCAGTAGGTATTTTAGGTATTAGGAGCGTGTGAACGTCAGAAATAAAATTCGATGTGAACCCGACGACATTTGGTTATAAGTACCTAGTTACTTCGTATTTGATTACTGATTGTGTTGAGTCATTCTAATTTCCTTGAGATACTCTATTTTATTTTCAGAGCAGTCATACAGATTATATCACAAAATAAGGCGCAAGCCACACAAAATTAAGGAGCTTACTACGTGACGCGCAATAAGGTCGAGAAGGTGTCATAGCGCGACAAGTGACAGATAGGTATCGCAGTAGTCCTATCACTATGTCGCATTATGGCACATTTTCAAGGCTCTCATATTTCTGTAGTAGCCCTGCAGGCGAAGGCACGGCCGAGAACATTTGTATGAAGAATAAGCGCTCGACGCAAATTGGCGCACGATCGCCGAAACCGACGCAACTGACTTTTATAATCTCGCAATAAGACTACATCATGTCTACGCCATGCGTCGGTCAGGCAAAAGGTAAGACGTAGCACGAACGCGACGTAATCGCGTGTCGTCATCTTTTCTACGTCGTTGAGCTCCCGCAGACTTCAAATTTCAAGTTGGCGGACTATGGAACAACTAAATTGCGTACTTTTACAATTTTCGGGCAACTTGCAATTAAGCTCTCAGGAATCTTGGCTCTGATACAATCAGTGTCTAACTATTTAGTTCAATAAGATGTGCGCGCAATCATTAGTTACTGGTCTATTGGTTTACAGTGCAATTTAGATGGCTAACTTGGAATTGGAATTCTGCGGGTGCTCTAATAATACCGCGCGCGACCGCGCTCATGCGCCCGCCCCATTGTGTAGGGCTTACGCCTTATGCCGTTTCTCACATCAAACCAACCAGTATTCAGAAATGGACGTCTTTCTGATGCCCTACTATTGACCATTGTTTAAAATAAATTAACTATTGTCCTGCTAGCAAACATAATATTGAGAACTGTGACGGACAGACAGACAGACTGATGGTTACTGAACAATGTAGGTTTTGCCCTTCGTAAAATAAGAGCTTCGGTTCTGAATTAATATTTGTATGGTGTAAGTAACAAACTTATTTTCATGATGAATTAGTTATAAGATGTTAATCTGATTCGTACATAAGCATAGAAGACAGCTAAATTGTGAACTCGTCTCGACGACGTCGAAAAATGTTTGTAAAATCTTACTTCGAATGAAGATTTTTTGAACTTTGAAACATTAAATAAATAAATAAAATTATTATAATAGTCCGGGGCTACTAAGAAATTTTTTAGATTTATCATGGCAAATCAAATTAAGAAACTTTTTTGTCCGATTTTTACTTCGAATATTAATTGTAACGTCACATTTAAATTTCTATTCAAGATTTTCATAAAATAAGCCATTTTTTTTATTAAAATTAATTCGACCAATCTTGAGCCGCGATCTCTCGTCTCTTTTACTGTACCACGCTGTCGGCTTGCTTTGATGTTGCGCGGTATGGCGTCCCGTCTTATTAAAGGTGGCTGTAAACAAATGAAGTCATCATACTATATCAATTCGGGTCCAGTGTTCTGATGACAAATGTATGTAAACATTTTAATTTATCGCGTGGGTTTCGAGGCTTACCTACGTCACTAACCCTGGGTCTGAATGATTGAGCCGCTTATAGCACAAGACATTGTTCTAGAAATAAAATAAAAATGGCGGGGTACCTATATTATTTAGCTGGTGGAAAAGCACCTGTAACGAGGTGCCTTGCATGCCACCTCATTCTCATCACATTCACCTTTTTTTTTCTCTTCTAAATTCGAATATTCAATTTTGGAATTCATACGTCATTCATATGTCATTTCGCCCATTTTGTTCATCACTTTTCCCTTTACTTCTGGCCTGGAAGGCCATATTTCGTGTTCCATTAAATTATTTTATAAAGTTTAGCCCAGCACTAATGTAATCGATTCTAATAAATCAGTGTAAAAGTTTTGTAAAGCGAGTTTTATTACAAGTTCGTAGAATTTCCATCACCATCTTCTTAACTACAATTATGTCGCTCCGCTGGCTCGCCTAGGACTCTTGGCGATTCTAAACAAAGTGTCTGCTCTCACGCACACACTGACGTGATATTTACTGGCCAGCTCAAGCAGTATGAAACAGTACTAAGGCAGTGACCCTCCCCCACCCCTAAAGGGGTCGACAAGCTTACGTCATAATTTTTAAGAATGGCGGGAATGGTCTTTTCGTTATTCTGTTACTCTACGGCCAAGGTGGTGGCACCCCATTAGCTTAGAGTTTTCACTGTCTGCACGTAAAAATTTATTGTCTATCAAAAATATAAATACATGTTCTTAAATTTTAACGGTTTTCAACAGTAACTGCCTACACTAACACACATTTTTAAAATATTTTCATTTTCTCATTTTAAAATTAAATCGCACAGATAACCCGTAAAAATAGTCGTAAAAAATATAAATGTTAGATACGAATGTAGATAAATAGGTCACCAAAGTGGCGAATGTAAGGATATTTTCATCTATTTTCTGCACATTTTCTGCTGCACATTTTCTGCTGCACCTACCTACTTTAAACCACCCTTGATCAACTAAGATGGCGTATTCAAATCTCAATTAGACTGGTGCTAAGCGATCCCGCACCTGGTAATTATATTATTTACACTCCTTTTTACAACGCATTGAATGAACGATCATTACAACAGTCTTTTGTTTTGTCTACTCATTCAGAACGAATGAAATGCGATACTAGCATAACGAGCTAATGCGCGAATTCTAAATTTAAAATGTGAAATTTAAAACCATTTTATTAAATTAAGTTTTTTTTTCTTTATGCCACAAGACTGTGCTTGTTTTTAACAGACTTCATTTACACTACTAGCTTTCTGCCCCGCGGCTTCGACCGCGTTAACAGTTTTTTCAGTGGAAATAAAGTACTTTCCCCCAGTAAAAGGTAGCCTGTGTATTATTCTGATGTTTAAGCTATATTATTGAACAGTTTCATTAAAATCCATTCAATAGTTTTTGCGTGAAAGAGTAACAACTATCCATCCATAAATGCATCCTCAATGGGCCTAGCCACTTGGCCACCGTAGCAGTTGGTCACACTTCCATTTGATGGAGATGTCTTAGACTAAGAGCAAGGAAAATCGCGCTTCCATTATTCTAAGTCCCCTAGTGCATTTTTAAAGCTTGTTTTATTTTAGCCATAGAGTTATTTTTTTTCTCCTGCAACATCCAATATTTATGGTTAAATTTTTAAACAAAGCGTTTAATCAACGTAAGGCTCATGTGCAAAGCCCGCGTTGCGTGTGCGCACCTCACCAGCCCATCGCGCGCGCTTATTAATCACGAGCTTTTGCTAGTGACAGTTAATATTGAGAAATGGGTGGTCCAAAGCATAAGCGATTCCCGTTGGTAAATCTTATACGACTCCGCTACCCTTTGCTCGCATAAATCTATCATTATGCGGCTTGCGGCATGATACATAATTTTCACATGTGATGCCATGTAAGCCATGTATGAAGATGTACAGCTTCTGGTGAGGGCTGTAGTTCGACCAACTTTACTACCAAGTTATTATTATTAAGAACGAAAAAGTACAGAGTAAGGGAATAAGGTAGAGTAAGGGTTCATACAGTATGTTTCGAATAGTGATAGATGACTCGTACCCGGAAGGCCGGCGTTGCTCTAAGCTCGTACCAAAGCGTGGCGTGTAAACAGCAGCAGACGAATTTATTTTCTCGATATAAAACTCATTTCAACTCCATCGCCTTTTAGAATACCATAAACATTATTCTTTAAAAACATTTCAAACTCTACGTATAACGTCAAAAATAAGTACCTAGCTTTGCAGATATTTTCCAAAAGATCAAAAATGTATTGTATATTATTATCATAATTTTGTAAAAATATATTCGAATCAATTGATTAAACGTGCCATAATGAATTTATGTAAACACTTTCGTGTCAGAGATAATAACACGTACGGGCGGGACACGGAAGCATGGATCCGTTCCATAGAAAGAGAGTTCAACATTGATTTCAAAACACTGCCACAGTGGAAAGAATTAACACAACGTATGCATGTCACCACCACAGACCTCAATCGTCGCATCCAAGCCAGTAAAATACGCAAAGCGATAATAGCCCAAAAGCTATTTCTAGAATACGCAAGGTTTACGCCATTCGAACTATCAGACATATTTGCTAGAACAGGGAAAAAATGGAAACGAATTGAAGCTGCTTCCAAACTTAAAAAAAGGCGACAAGTTGTCAGAATATCAGCAATCGCAGAAACTATTGAAAGTCGCGAATCTTCTAGATGGCTCTTGGAAGAAGAATCAGTCTCTCACACAGTACCCCCAAACACAGAAGTATCGTTGACAATAAAAGATACAACAAGTAAAAAAGTTCGTGAAAGTCCTGGCTCAGAACATTTGCCACCTTATATTTCCCGGAACCAACATGAGAAATTATCTTTGGTGAAGTCTGAAGACAACTCTCGCTTAAGTTTTCATAGTCTCTCGTCCACTCCTAGTTTAAGCAATGAGAAGGAAGAATGGATGATTTTAAATCCAACAAACAATGTAAAATGTACACCATCTGCAGTAAGGATTGTTTACGATGAAATATGCGAGCAAACTGTCAAGTTTTCTGTTCTGAATCTTACTTCTAACTACATGCACATAAGATATGAAAGAGCTTTATTGGATCATTGGTTTAAATACATACACATGGTACCTCCTACTCCGCTAAGATTATACCCTGGGTTACCAGTTGTTTTCAAGTTAGTTTTTAAATTAAAGCAATATAAATTAACTATTGTTACAAAGTTATTTTTTAAAGTAGGTTATGATGTTTATTCTGACGGCCCAGTCGAATCGCTTCTTATTCCTCTAGAATCTGACTTTATAAAAGCAAGGTCTGTGATAGTGCCTGAAATCGTAACTATACCACCTTTGTATGCTTGGCATTTCAAAAGAGATAAGAAAAATCCGTCAGCCAATATTACCATTACTATAGAGGATGATTTCGATTACCATTTGCATATTGAGAAACGCAAAGTGAGACCAACACATGTCATACCTGAAAATATAAAAGTAAACTCCGCTGAATTAATACCTGACGATTCTCAAAATTTTGTTAATAGTGAACTAATAGCAACTGAAGAAATAGTTATTCCAATTGTAGAACGTCTATTAGAAATGGCTCTGGACACTTTTATTATGGATTGCACCTATGTTCCCTTTTTGAAAGGAAATCCCAGGAAAGCCACTATAGCCATAAATTTCATGCAAATTGAACGTACTGGATGCCACAACTCTTATTATGATTTTTTATTTATTAACCCTAGAACAGAAGATATAGTGTTTAGAAAGACAGCAAAAATCTTTGCTGATATTCTACCTCACCCCATCAAAATAGATCCACCGTACATGTTGATCATAGAAGACCCTAAGAAGCATCACGGATACTGCGAAGGTTCCTTTAACATGACCAACACAAGCAAAATATATCCCGCCTTTATTAAAATAAGCACAACTAAGCAAATGAAAAAGCTTTTTAGAATAGTTCCAATGAAAGCAATTATCCCGCCTACCACCACTGTGACTTTCGAAGTGAAATTTTGTACAGTAGACAAAGTATGGTCACACAAGGATATGGTGCATTTCGTTATTCATATACACGTGACTGGGTATCAACCGATATATCAAAATGTACCGAAATTTGCCTACGAAATAGTGGGACCATGTCTCGTTTACTACAACCACTTGATGAAAAACCCGACAATGTTGGTGGAACCCACGGAATTTGTGATATAGTCAAATAATTTTGAGGACATAACATTTTTCAATTTCATAGTAGTAGCAGCTACATTATATTTCGCAACATTGTTGTCGATGGTATTTTATACTTAATTTATGTTATGAGTATTGTTTAGAAAGTAATGGTTTAGAAATGTGTAATTTTATTAATAATATACCTACTTTCATATACGTTATTGTTTGTAATCTAATTTAAATTATTATTATGATACCTGACTTGCTTATTTTTCATACAACACACCTATCTTGATAAACGCTGTAGTAGTGTTAGATGTACCCCGTTTTCCTCATGGCACAGCAAATTGTATACACAATTATGGGACTAGAATTGTACAGAATTCCTATAGATATTTTAATAAATAATGTCAAGATGATTAGGTGGTTCTGCCTTGGAGCATGACGTCAATTTTATGTGAAAAAAATTAAACCGGAAAGTTTTTTAGATTTGTCATTATTATTAGGACTAGCTCGGTTCTTCGCTGTATTGATTGATTCATTAGTTCACATGAAATGAAATATTGATACTTTCTCAACAGTTTTTTCTTTCTTTTCGTGTGGATTGTAGGGTCATCGACCGACCTAATGAGGTCAATGAATGGTGTCAGAATTATTTAGTTTACTTCCTCACAAAGAATCTTCTAAACTAAATAAGTTATTTTGCGTCAAATTTATTGATGTTTAAGCTATATTATTATAAAGTTTTATTAAAATCTATTCAGTAGTTTGTGCATGAAAGAATAACAAACATCCATCTATCCTTACAAACTTTAGCGTTTATAATATTAGAAAGATATCGCTCTGCGCCTCTGACTTGTTCTCGAACCTGCCCCATTTCAGACATCAACGAAGCATTCGACTTGGGCATTCATGGGTTGCTTGAACAGAACTGTCAATGGATGCTTGCGTCACAGGTGGCCATGCCGCTAACACCTGTATTAAACTCATACAAAGACTTAATGAAGACTTTACTGCAGAGGTGGTCATTAAAGATTATATTCTGTGGCTAATCAATGTGCATATTTTGTCGTTGAGACTAAAACACTCAGCTTTATTTTTTTTAGAAAATTTACTGCGCTGGGGCGCCACAATATTCTGCCATTCTTTGTGTTCTCTCTGTGCCATGCAAGTGCCATGTGACAACTGTTTTGCATTTTATTTTTTATGTAAAAAGGCAATGCACTCCAGTTACCTTTTTGGGGGATGCTCATAAATTCGCAAGGAGCCGCCATAACTGCAATCTATACCGTGAAATACCGCCCGCCGTACCGTTTTTTTTTTTTTTTTGTTTTTTGTTTATCCGCAACATAGTGGTAGTTAGTACGTATGAAACTAAACATGGTTTGAAGTATGTACCTACTTTTGCCATAATTTTGCTCAGTCATTACCAATTCAAAAGCAAAGAGCACTGAATGAAGATAGCTTGTCATATGTTGAATGAAACTTATTCTCAGGTGTTGCTAGACTGTAAGAAGATAAATGATCTGTTCAGCTGTGAGGCCTTTCAGAAAACTTATTCAAATAATTTACACGTTAATACATATGAAATAACCTAGTCGTAATATTTCTTAATAGCCCATAAATATCCTCACCGATGGGCCCGGGCCTAACCCAGAAATCAGGGTGAATAGGCCTTAACACGCTGGGCTAATTTGGGCTAGGCAACATTACACACTACTTTTGGATTATTTTTCAGATGTGTGCAACTTCCTTATGATGTTTTCCTTCACAGTGTGAAAGTCGAATAAACGTACTTATGAATTCGAAACCGAAAACACCTCCTAGAAAATTTTCTATTTATACTCTAAGGAAAACACATTGGTACGTGCCGAGGTTGAACCCGCGAACTTCCGAATGGAAGTCAATGACCATAGCCACTTAGCGGTGGACAAGTGGCTTTCAACGAATCCTAATATAAATAAAAAAATTAATAACCCCCGACACAAAATCGTTACTTGATCCTTTCAACAACCTAGAAAAGAGCTGATAATCTTCAAATGGCTGAAGATATTTTCTTGGATCATAGCTAAGAACACGCTCGATTGTGACACCTTGCAAACAAAAAAACTACATCAAAATCGGCGAATCCGTTTAGGAGCTACGATGCCACAGACAGACAGACACACACGTCAAACTTATAATATAACACCCTTCTGTTTTGCCGGGGGTTAAAAAATAGGTGTCTATAACATCTAGCAAGTAAATATTGGGTCTGGAACAGGATACGGGCTTCGAGACTTGGTACCTATCAATATACTTACTTACGAAATAGCTGGTTCCTAAGGATGCGTCTACACGGTGCAAGTAGCTTGCGCATGTTGAGTCAACTGACTTCGTTTGGAAGCACTAAAATTGTAAAATATGACGTGGCATTCCTTAAATATTTAAGTGTAGGTCACACAGATATAGATTTGATTAAATGCGGCTAGTGTATGTACGTGTCGAAACGAAGTCAATTTTACTCAACATGCGCAAGCTACTTGCACCGTGTACAAGCACCCTAAATTAAAGTCAAAGATATTCTCAAATTTTCAACATTTGAATTATTTTCTTATCACTTTTCCAAGTATACTGAAGATTATGCTATTAATTACTATATCGTGGAAGAAATTGTAGGTTTGCTCTAAGACCGTGATGAATGTGTTATAATCATTCGTAATTGGATGATTGATTATTGTTCATCATGACATGACAATAGATTTATTTATACATAAGAATAAAAGTGCGTGAGAATTTTATGTTTATTCTAAGTATCTAAAGTTTTAGAGCCTAAGATCATTGTTATAATGTCTAAAAATGAATAAGATATTTCTAATCTATTTATTTTTAAAATAATAGAACAGCCTTTATTACTAAAATTTGACTTCAAACAAAAAAAAACTCCATACAAACTATCCGATTCAAACGACTTAGTATTTTGTATGGGAGAGACGAATTAATTTTTTCGTTTCTGAGTAAACTTTCTTCGGAAAAGTTGCTTAGTATCATTGACTGAGTGTGTCTTTTCGAGCAAGTAGCTCAGCCGTCACTTACACATACATTATTGCTTAGTAGATATAGATAGAGACGAAAAAGCACTTGGCTCCTTTCTCCGGTGCGATTTCATCAAAACATGTGTAATAAAGCGGAGTGCCCATGGAAAGGACATCGCGCATTGTGCCCAAGTGCCGCTAAGACAATGGGCTGAGGGGAGCCTGAGTGTGAACGCACCCTACTTGACGTGTGTTGCTCTGGTTAGCCCTTATGGAAGGAAAACCCTTTTAATTTTAACTTTTTTAAATAACCCTCGCGATTATTGACTTGAGTGTTGATTTAGAATGGGATATTTGTCGTGTGGTTTATTGTAAGTGAATGTCTGTTGTGTAAGTGAATGTGTGTGAATTTAAAATATAAAAAATATCATAATGTATAGAAAAAAAAACAGAAAATAAATATTGACATTAGCATAGTAAAGGTTTTGTTAACGGTTGATTTTGTTTTTTTACTAACGTTAATTGTAGTCTCCACATTTTTAAAAATCTTTTCGTTTTAACCAGTCAAATTTTTTTTTCCTTCATGGATTAAACCTTTTCCCCAGAGGTTCTTTCTTCCGTTAAAATGAGGGCCTAAACTCAGAGATCTAGTAAAAAGGATAATCTGATCCTTGGTATTTATTAGTTTTGATATCGAAAATTGATTTTGTGTGATCTTATTCTTCGAATAAAACCTTTTCATTTTGATTTGATTTCACTCAGCTAGTCTGCTAATAAACTGCTGTGCTTGCAAAAATGTATTTATTTATTTGAATAAACGGTTACTTAATACAAACTTACTCTTAACAAAGGTATTTTTTTAGTTATAAAAAATATATTTTGGTCACATAGGCCTACCGAAGCCACCCCAAGCACTATTTGCGCAAGTTAAACGCTAACGCCCCTAGTTTACACTGTTGACATTCTGTTGTCTTGTCTCAAGTGCCCGTAATAGCGACAGTGTGTTTGCAGCTTTACGTTTGGTTTAACCTTTCAATTGCGATCCATTACTTAGGTATACAAAACTTTGCTAGTTTAAGAAAACTGTTTGATATGAAAAGAGGAGAGGGGTGGACCTTTATTTTTCTTTTTTTTTAATTGACCTATGCTTGAGTCGAAAGAGTACGACGGAGCAAGTTTCACCGGAATTGCGGGGGAGCGGAAGACTCTACCCCAAAGGGGTGTACTTAAGTATGAAAATTGAGAGGAGGACAATAGAATGTTCTAGAAACATCAATGATGCCACTTATTTACCCTACCACTGCATAATACATACACTTAGCTTTCAGCCGCGCCTCCGCCCGCGTTAACAATTATTCCCGTGCGAATGAGGCATTTTCATGGTAAAAGAAATTTTCAAATCCGTCCAGTAGTTTCGGAGCCTATTCAATTGATAGAAACAAATAAAAAATCAAACCTTTCCTCATTATAATATTGGTATAGATCTGATAATTCGTATTATTTTGCGAACATAAAGAGATCGTTTTGGGCAAAAGTCTCTTTGAAAAGGAACTTTTTTGTCAGAATCCCAACGATTGGCAGACAAGTTAGGGAATAGTCATTATTGGTTATATTGGTAAACGCTACTGCTATACCTAATTGGTGAGGCAAAAGATCTGTAGGCTTATTATTTGTTTTCAATATACTTACACCGTGATATCTAACTGGTTGATTATCCGCAATCAACATTAGTAGCACCTACCTACTCATCAAACTGAACAACTTTTCCTAAGGAGCTTAAGTTCAAATCTCAAAATTAAAATTCATCTTGTAATACAAAGTGATGGTTACGTGACTGAAGTTCAAATGAAAAGTTGAATTTTCATTTATAGTATTACTCGTAGGTGTAGATGTATTTTTCCTTTGTATTATTTGTGAAATAATAAAAAAAATAAGTTAGATAAACGAAAAAGATAAGTATGTATTTGAAGATGCGGCGTTTGTGGAGTTTCTTCGGCGAGCTCTTCTCCACAGAAGATCGTAAATCAGCTGAACTCGCCACTAAAATCTAGAATGTTATTCTTTTACTAAGTGATGTAGCTTTCGCATTTGTATGAATTTCTTTAAATAAATATAAATTTAATTATGTTTCAACCAAAACATGAGTATGCCATAAAACCAACTAAATCTCGGATACAAAACTAATTACGGTCATCACAGAAACAAACTGAAATATTAAACAAACAGCTATATCAAGGTATGAAAACACATTAACTTTTCATAGAACTGTCCACTCGACCCTCCAACAAAACCTCGGGATTTCTTTGAAGAATCATCCTCTTACCCTCTCTGTCACTCTTAGGAGAGATGCTGAAGTGCAACCGAGAGGGAAGATCGTATGAAAATTGAATGTAGGCAGTCGTTATAAGGTGGCTTTGTAAATATCAGAGTATGCAAGGTGGAAATCTCGGCTATCTGGATACTGACGGACGGAACAAAGATGACTTTACAATGATTCATTACGTGTTAAAATGACAACCTATTTCACTTGATGATAGTAATACTTAGCTGTTGACAATTATATGTATTTAAATTTCTGTATTTTCCTTGGGTGTCATTAAAGCTTTTTTTTTTTTTTTTTTTTAATTGACCTATGCTTGTGTCGAAAAGGTACGACCAATCAAGCTTCACCGGACTTGTGGGGTCAATAAAGCATATTTGTATTGTATTGTATTGTATTATGATGCTATCACCATTGTCATTTCTTTCACATTTTGGGACGCAACAAGGACGCAACGTAGAAAAATCCAAGTTTTTTTTTTTTATTTACAGTTTCTTTTTTTATTATTATCCTTATTAAATTATTATTATTTTGTTATTTTCAAAACAAACGTCGTTAACAGCTCATATATGTCCCTACCGAGGGGCCAAACAATCAAGTCAACAAAATCCATAATTCGTTAAGAACTCACAGAGAAAAATGGTTGTTTCTTGATGCTGCTTTTGTTTTTTAAATATGTCAATTTTAGTAAAGCAAATACTCCTATCTTGTCTCTCATGTCTGTGTTAGATAGGAGTATTTACTTCTTCCCATCGATTTTATTAATTTATGAAAAATTTAACGAAATATGCAACACGCATTATACTTCCCCCAGTGGCTTACCCTCAAGTAGGGCTGTCAGCTGGACGCGAAGAGGATTAGATCCGGCCAGGGCCGTCCTTGGACCTTCTTCAGGGGAGTTCATCTCTGGATTTAACATGGATTCAAGACTCCGTGATTTCGAACTAAACAAAATTTAATAAAATATATTTACGTTTCGATATAAAAACAGACAATATCTGATGAGAAAATAACTAACAAAAATTACTGGATGATTTCCATATTTTTTCTAGAAGCAGCAGGATTTAGATAATTACGTTTACTCGTAATTCATTATGCAAAATAATCCAACTTTTTCAAAAATATTTAATACCTCTCTAGCGCTAGCGTTGATGTAAAACGCCAAGCGAAATATACCGTAAAACAAAAGTTTTTACTATTTTTTTTTTACTACCAAGTTTGGTTCGATTGTGGTCTCCAGATTGTGTTTGAGAGATGTTTTAGTGCAATTTAGTTCGATAGGCTTTGGCAATACAAACTTATGATGATAATCATTACTATTATTTTACGCAATAGCCTCCGCATCCTTCGCAGTGATGTGCCGTTCCCAGGAATATTTCCACACTAAGAATGCTACTTTCCGTTTGAGGGCGACTAGGACGAGATACATAATTTCATTGAAATCGGTCCAACAGTAACCCGTACAAACAGACAAACAAATAAACAGAAGAACAAAAAATATTAATAAAATATGGATATTTTCTACCACTTCTTACATACCCCTGACTCTTTTAGCATTTTCTTCTATGTACCTACCTACCGATTTTCGACCTTTACAGTATTATAATACAGATTTTCAAATCAAAACCATATCAAAAATGGAGTACCCTGTCCGGCTTGGCGATGACATCTATTGCAGAGGTCCTAGTTTCCAATAAATTAAATCGCGCTGAGGGGCGCTTTCGAGGGTGGGCAGGCCTGTGGGGAGTGTAATCGTTTTCTTGACGGGATATCAATTTGGTATTACAATGTCGTCCGTCACGGTCAACAATTTAATATAAACGAATTTGTTTCTGGACAAGGTGAGGGTAAGAATTCAGTTAGGTTGGAAAAGTGCAGGTTGAATCAGGTGACCGTTTGAGATGATTTCGATAGATCTATCTAAGTGAAGTTGGTTGGTTTTGTGCGAGAGGGGTTTGGTGGTCTTTTTCCTAGCTCCATTAATATACTCGTATAGGCATAAATTATAGATTTTAAAATACGGTACCTGTCTTTATATCTACTTGATTGATAATTCTTTAATGTAGAGGCATTTTTATTTAATTTTGTCATCTATTACAATAATTATTACAACAGGAACATCAAATCGATAATGTTGTAATTTTACCATGGTATTGCCAGGTTAGGGTAGTTATGTCGTCCTCTGGGCTGAACTACTTACTTACATAAAATCTTGAAATATGACAGAATTAAAATTTCACTAAGATACACAAAAATAGAATATTGAATAGAATATTGAATATTGATCATGATAAAAATAACTTCATAAAATCCGCCACAAGCTTATTTAAACAGATCACCAACTGATTAAAACGCTCGGCTGAATGCTTACATCCATTTACTAAGAAACATGTCAATAAAAATTAATCGCACGATCCCAGACTGTGAACAATAGTACGAAGACGTGTAGTGTCAAAGACAAGAAAAACTGTAATAAGATTATCATACGGGCATTTATCTGTGCACTGTAATTACTATAGATAACAGTATTATTTTCTTTGACGGCAAAACGAAGACAATTGTTGATACGATTACTGGGGAAAGGGCGGCAAGAGCGTATTGAAGTGGCTAATAGGATTCTGAACAGTAAATTAATAATACAGTTGTGTTAGGAAAAGTATAATTAATATTGTTAACCGTGATATTAATGGACATACTTGCTCAAACACTATTATAGATCTGATCAACTTTCCCAAATAAACTATTTTCGTAAACGAAAAATAAAACATTCGACCTATCCAATTTTTTTGTTATTTGGTGCGTAAAGCAAATTTATTAATATTATTAAGGTACCTAGTAATTAAATGCCAACATTTTCTTTTTTATGCTATTACCTAGTTCAGGCTTTGTAAAATTATTTCCTTTTGTTTTGTTTAGTCTGTACTCTGTAGTAATTATGTACATGTTAATTTAATAAATTTTATTATTATTATATTATTACTTTGTACGTCACTAACACTATATCTGGTGTAGAGAATAATATATATTAAGTATCAAACAAAAACACGGTAAATATACCGTTTTAAATAGTATTAAATTAGTTCATGTTTTGTATTTAGGGTCTACAAAAATAATTCAAGAATAACCTAAAGTGTTTCATTTAATTTCATAAAATGTAGAGTCATTTAATTTTTATACCGGAATAAAAAATACAACGAGGCTATAAACCTACGAAATAAAACAGCTTGTATGCCTACTCTCGACGAAGCTCTTGTTGTACGGAACCCTATAAAACTAGTTCTCAACACGTCAGCTGTGTTGTGAGTTTGTGAGCGCCCGCGGGGCAATATAAATCAAAGGTGGAGAGAAATTGTGTTATCTGGCAACACACGAAGAGGACCAAAAACACTGTCGTCTTTTGTACACAGTTTGTCTCTTTCTAATTCTGCTTGACATTCAATAGAAAAAAAAGTAAAATACATTTATCATCCGAATTTAATACGAATAAGAGTTTAATGATAAAAATCTTTACTTAAAGCTTTTTAATTTCTGAAACCATTTTTAAACCTGTCATGTATTAACCTGGAATGCTTTTGACTTTAAGGTAAAAATACACATAGAACTACTTTGCCTCTACCGAAAACCATCCAAGAATAATTAGAATAATTTTAGGTATATATTTTGTGACATCTAAAATTGTATGTAAAAAAATAATCATTGTTAAAAAGTCTAACTGTTCTTCTCCATAAAATAACATAAACCCGGCATATTCACAATTTGCCAAATTCACAACTAACCAAAATTGCAATAAAATACATCGTACGGATTGCAAATAAAAAATCAACATCGTTTCTCTCACGCATTAAACACATTAACCTAATCGTTACCAAACACGACTAAATCCAAAACTGTTCTTTTCAAGAAAACAGCACCAACTAGGTTTAAGATGTCTCGGATAGCGGCGCGGCGCGACAATAACTTACATTGTTTAGAGATAGGGCCTTTGACTGTAGGTGTAGCCGCCCAGCCCAGGACATCAGATACCGACTTCCGCGTACCTCGAAGGGTATACGGCTCCATGCTTACTACACACGCGATAGGGGTTTGGAGAACATGTTCGAAATAGAAAATAAATACCTAAGTATTTCTTATGAAACACGTCCATTGGGCCCAATTCTCCGCTTTACGCTCTAACTTAAATTTGAAAACCATATAATATGTCCCTTTCACATTCTTAAGAACGAAAAGAGACGCTTTTATTTGAAATATCATTCACTCATTTTCCATCCTTTTCGATTCCCATATGAATGAAAAGACCGTAAACTCTTTGGTTAAAACACATGCTATAAACTTTTTTCAAATCAGCCAAAGATGTTGGTTTGAAAAAAGAAGGTCCCTGTGAGATAGAAAAGGTCCTTGGATGCGACTAATAATAAAATCTTTCTTAATGTATGTATATCTTTTATGTATGTAGGTGTAGGTATGTATGTAGGTATATATTTATTTATTCTTAAATTATCCCCAACCCTCCCAGCAGTGTGTGTAAAGCAAAGGCCGTCGCCCAGTCACGTCGCAGCCAAACAATTAACATTTGCAGATGACCCGCGCGGGCGCAGACTAATATGGCGGATCTTAATTACCGGCGGCTGCACAAAGAGCGCGTGCGCCGCGATTAGGACACGGAATAAGACATTGGAGCTAATTCTGGCAGCCCATCATGACTACTGTGACAAAAGCTTGATTGGTCGTACTTTTTCGACACAAGCATAGGTCAATTAACAAAAAAAGACAAACTGTATTTTTAAAATGAATCACAAAATTGACAAAATTGCACTTAGGAGGTCATTATCATTACACTTCGTCGCGATATCCCTTCCGCTGTTAAAATGCTGGTTCAAGCCTCGGATGATATGGCCAAATATAAGTTTTCATGACTAGACATAATACACCGTTAAAAACCGGCTGTCTATCCGTAACATAGTGGTAGTTAGTACCCATGAAACTGAACAACTTTCCCTAAGTAATAAAGATTGAAATGTCAAAAATAATATTCAACTTTTCATAAACTTTTAGACCGGTCACCTTGTATGACACGTTGAATTTTAAATTTGAGATTTCAACCTATGTTCCTTAGGAAAAGTGGTTCAGTTCCATGAGTACTACCACTATGTTGCGGATAAACAACCAGATTTCACGGATATCACCCTAAAAGGTAATGCAATATCACACATTACGCGAGTATTGTAACCAGTACACGTACACATCACACATTAGCTATTATGGAAGAAAATCAACTTCTTTCGGGTTAGTTAGTGAAAAATAAAAACAAAAACACTTTTTTTGGTGTGCTATCTAACTCGAGTAATGCTGTCGCGCGCAGGTAATGTTATGATAAAGAAATTATGTGCTGACGGTACGGAATACTACAGAGCATTTTTCGTAAAAGCACAGTAACAAATTTCATTCAACATTTCGGGCAAGGTTTAGGGTGATGTGTAATGGTACGGGGTGATATCACCTTTTCGAAAGTAATAAGTAATGTGATATGGCATTTAAACGTACTGTTTTGCGCATGTCTAAACTAGCTTAATAGTAAAAATAAAAACATTTCTCTTGAATATTCCGTACACACGTTAATTTAGTCCCAAGGCGACCACGGCTTCTAATGAGCGGCCGGCCGCGGCCATATCTCAAAGATTGGATCGTCGTCGCGCCGGTTTTTGTCGCGAGCGATAATTATTGTCGCGCGACATAGCGGCGAGATCTCAATCGGGTTGTATCGATTGCCGTGCAACAAAAAATCCGGTAAGCTCGCACAGCTGATTAGGTATGCCCGTGGGTTGCCAGACGTTGTCTTCGAAATTATCTATTTTCACACCTAATGAGAATTCTGGGTTAAATATAATTCAACTTATTTAGAACTCTTGTCTAGAATTTCCTCAGATGTGATAGTGTTAAAAACTTAGCTAAAAAGTCATCAATCTCGAAACTTATTTGATCCCTAGACAGGAAAGGCTGCTTGGGAGAGAAAACACATAAACCTAAAGTAATGGCTATTGTGTAAATAAAACTATTTACTGTGCTTTAGTTTTTGTTAGTATACCTATTCTAATTTTATTTTTTGTAGTTTTCTGTACAAAACCGGCATCAGTCTGGCAGCCCCGATTATTCCATATTTAGAATCTTCAGAATGCTATGCGTTGCGCTTGCGTTTTAGTACCACCTTTTTTTAAGCAATTCGTAGAACCAATTCTTGTGTTACAAACCTTACTTAACTCTCTGAGCGCCGTATAAAGAGGAACCAGAACGCTTATTTTAACGTTTTTATAGTGAAAAATCATCTAACTCTTAAAAATCGAAAATAATATTCTAAATTCTAAAGGTTTTCTATTCGAAGTATCTAAGGTTAGACTGCGTCTAGTGTAACTAGTATTATATTATCTGTAACTGCGTCTATTAACCACAGTCACAGATAATATAATACTAGTTTGCCACAGTGCAGTCTCGCATTTTGACCTTTTTCGGCCATATCTCTCGTCGTGGTAGTGACTCCATAGAGCGTCTCGTGGTACAGGGGAAAGTTGAAGGCACCAGACCACGTGGCAGATCGCCAGTGAGGTGGACAGACCAGATAAAGAACGCAACTGAGTGCTCAGTTCACGAGTGCACCCGGAAAGCTTCAGTCCGCGAGGAGTTACGCCGTCTCACCAAGATCATCAATTATCGGAACTCAAAATGATGACCACGACCACTCTGGCAAGAGTGTACCGACTAAGAATTTTCCACGTCTAAGCTAATAAATGACAAGGACTTAGAGAATAAATATACATAGAGCACGCGCATCGCACCGCTGCCTTTATGTCAAGCGTAAGCAGATGTTGTATGGGCGGTGATATCAATAGCATTTTTCTTTTTGGATTTGTTCCTCAAGTCATGGTTGCAACTTATCACTGCACATTTCAAAATGTTCTCCTATTAAATTACTTATTTTCACCAGGAAAAAAAGATAACCATTTGATCCTAAACGAACGCGCTGAAGATATTCGGACTGTTCATACTCGATTAGGCGTACTCTATCTATCCCTCCCAGATTTTTTTTTATTTTTATTCTAAGGACAAGGACTGTAACTGTCTATGGTAGCCCGTTAAAAGTAGTATTAGTCGGTGGAAAGCATTGGAAAAAATCAACTATGAAGCGAAGAAACTCTACATGATTTCGCATCTTTTCAAATACATACTCTATACTAATAATGACTAAATTAAACCGGCATATACCAATTATCACATTACATCGGTAGCAGCCAAACATTATGCAGTTACCGCGATAATTGAGTAACGAGGGACGCACAAAAACCGAGAAAACGGTGTTAGCGGTGTTGCTTTCATACATTTGCATATAATGTACCGCAAAAACCGGTTAACGATATGGTACGTATATCGCACGGCGCATACGGTTCCGCGGATCGGGTTGGATGCGACTGATAGCGGCGATTATAGCGGAGCGGTGTAGGAGAACTGGCCCCGTACGTAGCGTGAAATGCTAGACAAAAATGGATCCTATACATACATACTACATTTGTTTTGGCGCTAGTGTAACTGTGCGCCAGTGTCAAGTTTATTTTCAACCTGTGCTTTATGTTTTTACTATTCTTTATTAAATTCCCTAATCTCAAATCGTTTCGTAAACTTTTAAAAAATTGGCCCTCAATCCAGATGCACACTTTTCAAGTTAAGGAAACTGAACGCGTTCAAAACAGATAGGTAACTGTCCCGCCATATTGACGTATTCTCCAATAGGATAAAAGAATAAGCACGAATAAGCTTGATTGGTTGTACCTTTTCGACACAAGCGTACTTCAATAAAAAAAAAACAAGCGCGTCAAAATTACCTACGTCTGTAACACGTGAACGGTCGTAGAAAATACTTTTATAAACATCACTTTATGACTCTAGAAAATATATTTTTTTCACTAAAAGTGTCTTAAGTATTTTAAGAGAAATCAAAGTTTTTATGAATAGGAATCCTCTTTAATGCATTGACCTTTTCGTTTATTTACGAATCTCCATGAAAACCGCTCGCACTGAAACCTCACACCGCGCATCGTCGGAACGTGTTCTAGGAAATATTGTAGAAAAATCCAAAGTGGGGTACTTCTTGTGCACCGTGTAAATGTGTGATGAGATGAATTTATTATTATAAACTAATTATATCAGTCCGTGAGCTATAAATTCATTTGGGAAGCAAGGAATTTGTGATATTACAGTAATTCATGGTTGAGTTGAGAGCACTCAATCATTGTGAGTGATAAAAGACTTGTCTCACATTTTAGAAGGTTCTGGGTCGAGCCGCTATCATTTTGTCGCTATCATTTTCTGAGACTTTCTTTTTTATTTGAACATTTCAGAATATCATAAGAAAGATTATTCCATGTTTCAGAAGGTACGTAAATCCATTAGTCCCGAGTCCCGGCTACATAATATGTACGGCAGCTACCTGTTACGTCTTTAAAGCGCTCGAGCGTCGTCGACGCGACGTCGTCGCGTCGTGTTGCTTACAAACCTTGGTGTCAGAACTTCAGGCTTCTGACATGGCTCGTGTAACGGCTACATCCGTAGATAGTAGCCAGGACTAATGGGTTTACGTACCTTCCGAAACACGGAATAATCTTTCTTATGGAATTCTGCGATGTTTAAATCAAACTGGTCTGGTCTCTTAACGTCGCCATGGGATCACCACACAACAATACAGTAAGTAAGTACTTATAAAGGAACATTTCTTTCGCTACCACATTAATAGCATCATTGATCGGCCGCGGAACAGAGCGGGAGGCGCGTAACAGCGCACGCGTCGATTTATGGCGCCGTAACGTTTAATTCCGACATAATTTAATTTGAACACGGCGCGCGCTTTAATTATGATATCCCGATACGCGGGCGCTGCCTTTGCGCGTCTTTATTTCGCGCGTAACTCAACGCTTACGCGAAACCGATTACTATCGGCTCGTTCTTGTTCTGTGTCATTTAAATGAAAATGTTACAAGATACTGCGATAATGGCTATAACCTTTGAATGAATATGTACTTTATTAAAATGACAATAAAATAGTAAAAGTAGAACTTAAATGGGTACAAATTAAAGATAGGCAGTCTTTCTGCTACACAACTATTTCTTACTCAACGTTTTACTCAATATTATAGTAATGAACTAGCGACCCGCCCCGGCTCCGCACGGGAAAATGGTTATTGTGGGTTATCCTTCAGTATATTATGCATGTATTATACATATAAACCTTCCTCTTGAATCACTCTATCTATTAAAAAAAACCGCATCAAAATCCGTTGCGTAGTTTTAAAGATTTAAGCGTACAAAGGGAGGGACATAGGGACATAGGGACGGAGAAAGCGACTTTATTTTATACTATGTAGTGATATATAATTGGTAGTAATAGTGGAATGTGGCATACACTCTTAAGTCGTTTTTGATACTTAATTAGTTTGTAGGTAATGAATAAACTCAAAAACTACTGTGAGAAGGATTTCAAAAATTATTTCACCATAACAAAGCTACGTTCACCCTGAGTAACATAGGCTACTTTTTACCCCGGGAAAATGTCTCATTCCGACGGGAAAAACTGCCGCGGCGGAAATCTAGTAATTAAATAAAAATGCAAAGGTATAAATGTTTAATTTAAAATATCGCGTGTAGAGTCCAAATGCAATTTGTCATCCACTATCATGGATCTGCAGACTCGATGAAGCGGATCCGGGCCCCGATCGCACTAATGACCTAATCAAAACCGCTGTCAAAAACCCGCGCTTACAGTTCGGAATACCTACAGCCTCCGTGGTCGAGTGGTCAAAAGCTACGGAGGTTCCGGGTTCGAATCCCAGTGGAGACTCGTCGAACAAATATCACTTTGTGAGACTTTCCTCACTTTGCTTAGGACATTGCAGGCGAGCCTTTGGTCCTGGCTACTATCTATCTAGCTAGGAGATATCTATCTACGAGGGGTGTAGTGGGTTAATAGCGTCTATTTCTGCCAGCCGGCTTCTATAGAAGTGGTAGAAATGTGTTAAAGTCGTTGTTAGCCCACAAACTCTCTCCAGTGGCTCCAAGTAGCTGTGATGCGCGCAGCGGCCACACCCCGGCAAACCGTGTCGGCTCACGGGCTAAACCTGGATGAGGGGCTTGCCACTTCGGTGGACAAGTTTGATGCGGAACCCTCCCGTAAAGCGCATGAAGTCTGATTCGGCGAGGAAGGCAACCCACCGCAGATATGCAAAGGGTTTGGCGGACTCGGCGATCAGCAAGGCAAGGTGGATGGCCTAGGGCGACGTTAGAGGGCGTATAATAACGTTGGCCAGACACATCATCCGACTTCTCCTTCAGTCGTATCGTAGCGGTTCTCCGTTCCACTGAATCTGGGGGGAGGAGGACGAGTGCGTGCGCCTGCGTGTGCGCGAACGCTTGCGCACCTTAATATATCCTGCGCATCTGACCGCTTCCGTCTAATGGACTCCGATGGCGTAAAGCCCTGTGGCGATGGGATGAGGTAGAGAGGTCTGGCGTGATGCAAGCTAGGCTTTGTCTGACTCCTGCACATAGGCGGTCCCAGGGGTGTGAGTACACGCCGTGGTCGCTTTCGCACTGCAAATTTGGGGCGACAGTGCGGATTCGGCAGCACCTGGGATGACAAAGCAGCCCTAATCAGGGTGGCACTGCTTTCCCCGCTCAGCCGAGGAGGGGGCTAGAAAAGGTGCCCCAAAAAAATGCTCGCTCCTACTTGAGAGGTGGTAGTAACCGCGGCTGCCATCGCATCATTTTTAATCGTGGTCGACGTATCAAAAAGAATATAAATAACATGAAATCACCTATTATGACATTTGGCGCGTGGAACGTTAGAACGCTGATTGATCGAGATGGAAACTCCTGCCCTGAACGTAAAACCGCCATAGTGGCTCGAGAACTTCATCGCTATAACGTAGATGTGGCTGCGCTTAGCGAAACCCATCTTGCTGATGAAGGAGAGCTGGTGGAGGATGGGGGCGGCTACACTTTCTTTTGGAAGGGTACCGCCTCCTCAGAGCCACGACGATCAGGTGTAGGATTTGCCGTCAAAAATCATTTGGTAAAACGACTAGAGGAGTACCCTGTACATATCTCCGACCGCGTGACCACACTGCGCCTTCACCTGGATTCTGACAATTACCTTAATGTCATCAGTGTCTATGCTCCTACGCTGGACAAGTCTGATGACATCAAGGAACAATTTTATGATGACCTATCTCAATGCCTTGACAGCATAAACGCTAGAGAGCAGGTTTTATTGCTGGGCGACTTCAATGCCAGGGTTGGTCGAGATTACGAGGCATGGCCTAGAGTTCTGGGTAGACACGGAGTTGGCAATATGAACAGTAATGGTCAGTTGTTACTCAGTCTTTGTGCTCAATATCAGCTGGCTATATCGAATACGATTTTCAGACTTGCCGCCAAGCACAAGACAACGTGGATGCACCCAAGATCCAAGCACTGGCATTTAATCGATTATGCTATTGTAAGGCAACGAGATATTGGTCAAGTCCAAATCACCCGCGTCATGCGAGGTGCGAACTGTTGGACTGACCACCGGCTGATTGTCACTAAGCTGCGACTCCGCCTTCGTCGACCGCGCAGATTACAATGTAAAAAGCCTGCGTCTTTAAGCGTGGATAGGCTAAAAAACTGCGAGGTCATGGAGATGTATGCTAAAGCCTTATCTGGGAAGCTGTCGCCAATTAAAGAGATAAACGATATCGATGCTGCGTGGGGAGCGTTGTCCTCCCATCTTATGGAAACTGCTTCCATTACTGTAGGTGTGAAAAACCGGCGTAATGAAGACTGGTTTGATGAGAACGACGAAGCTCTTAGTGCGGCACTCGACAAACATCGGGGTCTCTTGCGACAGCATACTAGACATGGTGGAAGTAATGCGGTGGTCAAAGAGAGTGGCCTTGAATTGCGTAAGCTGTCTCGACAAATAAAAGACAAGTGGTGGCGAGACAAAGCTTGTCACATTCAGTGGCTCGCTGACACAAACCAGCTTGGGGAGTTTTACAGTGAGGTACGTAAGCTGATTGGTACATCCTACCGGGCAAAGGTGCCTCTGAAGTCTTCAGACAGTATGATTTTGCTTACAAGCAAGGAGGATGTGCTTAGGCGTTGGGCCGAACATTTTAATACGTTGCTCAATGTAGATCGTTCAGCTGATCTGCAGAACATAAGTTTAATGCCTCAACTTCCCCTAGCTACCGAGCTGGATGAGCCTCTGTCCCGAGATGAGGTTGTCGCTGCCATCAGACAGCAACCTAATAAACGGGCGGTTGGTATTGACTCTGTATCGGGGGAGCTACTAAAGTACGGCGGTGAGGAGTTGCACACATTGGTCTGGGAACTATTTATTCGTATGTGGGAGGAGCAGCGAGTCCCGAATGATTTCAAAGTGTCTTGCATAAGTGCCCTCTACAAGAATAAGGGTGATCGTTCCGATTGCGACTCTTACCGCGGTATTTCGCTTCTGACAGCTCCCGGAAAGGCCTTTGCAAGAGTCCTTTTAAACCGCCTGAAGGATTTGTCAGAAAGGATCTTGCCCGAAACCCAGTTTGGCTTCAGACCTGACCGAGGCACCTGTGAAGCAATATTTTCTGTGCGTCAACTGCAAGAAAAGAGCAGAGAACAGGGTCGTAAGTTGTACCTCTGCTTTGTTGACTTAGAGAAAGCTTTCGATAGTGTGCCTCGTGAAGCTCTCTGGATTGTGCTTAGAAAGCTGGGGTGCACGGAGAGGTTTGTGAGGCTTCTGAGACTACTGCATGACGATATGCAGTGCTGCGTCTCTGTGGACGGTGAACAGTCGCATTTCTTCCCCGTTTCCTGTGGGGTGAAACAAGGGTGTGTCCTAGCGCCTACACTGTTTGCCCTCTACTTTGCGGTGGTGGTCAGGGAGGTCCTGCAAACTGTCTCCGAGGGAGTCCGCATCCGTTTTCGCACAGATGGCAGCCTTTTTAATTTGGCCAGATTTAAGGCGCGCACTAAAGTCTCGTATGCATTGATCACGGAGATAATGTATGCTGATGACTTGTGCTTTTTAGCAGAAACCCCAGATGGCCTGCAACAGTTAATGTCTGCTTTCCACCAGGCATGCTGTAAGTTCGGCCTGAAGGTCAGTGTCAAGAAGACGGAGGTGATGTCCTTAGATATACATGGTCATGAGACGCTGGCAATTAGGCTTGGTGAGGACGTACTGAAGCAGGTCGATAAGTTCCGTTATCTGGGGAGCACTATAACAGCCAAGTGTGACCTTGATGCCGAAATTAACAGCAGGATCAGTGCTGCAGCTGCAGCATTTGGGAAGCTGCGTTCCAAGGTCTTCTGCTCGCACGACCTAAAGCTAGCTACTAAGATCTCCGTATATATGGCGGTTGTGCTGCCAAACCTCCTATACTCCTCCGAGGCGTGGTGCGTGTATCGCCACCACATTCGCACTTTGGACCGTTTCCACCTTAGATGCCTTCGAACCATCATGAAAGTCAGATGGTCTGATCGGGTGCGTAATACCGAAGTTCTGCGTCGTGCCAATGTCGGTGGCATTGAGGCTTATTTAATGCGTCGGCAACTTCGGTGGTGCGGTCACGTGTCACGTATGGCGGAGGAAAGGGTGGCGAAGCGCATCTTTTACTCTGAACTAGAGGAGGGTAAGCGGAAACATGGCGGTCAACTCCTCAGATATAAAGATGTTCAAAAGCGGCATATGAAAAGATGCAATATAGAGCCCTCTCAATGGGAAGGTTTGGCAGCGCAGCGCCCGGAATGGCGTGGGACTGTGAAGAGGCAGGTTCACGAATTTGAGGAGTGGCGTAAAGCTGATCTCGACGCGAAGCGTGAAGAATTAAAGGCCCGTCAAACCACCGCCATCCATTATAACTACGTAAGCGGTGTGCTCACGTGTCCACACTGTGCACGGGAGTTCGCTGCAAAGATCGGCTATATAAGCCATCTTCGGGTGCACCAGCAGCGCCCCACCGATTAGGAGTCGAAGTGGTCGCCATGACCGAAAACGGTCGGAAGGATCATCATCTATCTACGAGTATACTATCTAGGAGACATGTTTTTTTTTTATTGACCTATGCTTGAGTCAAAAAAGTACGACGGATCAAGCTTCAGCGGACTTGGAGGAGCCATGTCGGAAGCCTCGGTTCTGTAATTCCGACACCAAGGTTTGTGAGGTCAGTTCACCTTAAGAGTACTCGATACCCACACTTTAAACAAGCAACCAAGTTCGGAATTTGCATTCGACAGCAGTTTTAGTTAAAAGTGGTTAAGCTAAGTTTTGTTTAAGTTTAAGTCGTTCGAGTTAGTGCGATCGGGGCCCTGAACCAGTATGTGTAAATAACGAAATTCAATTCGGATAAAGATTATTTCCTTGCTTTATCCTTTGGCCATCCAAATCTTTCTCTTTCAAAACTCATCCAAAACTTTCTAAAATAGTGTTTTTTTTAATCATACTATATACTATATCATACTATATTGTAAAGAGGAAATATTTGTATTTTTTTGTGTGTGTATGTTTTTATTGAATAAACTCAAAAACCACTGAACCGATTTCAAAAATTATTTCACCATTAAAAGCTACATTTACCCTAAGTAACGTAGGCTACCTTTTACCGCAGGAAAATGCCTAATCCCCACGGGAAAACCCGTTAACGCGGGTGGAGCCGCGGCGGAAAGCTATAGTTGGACTATAAAAGACTTTATCTTGAGCAACAGTTCTAGATGTGGTTTAACAGTTTTTTTATACAAGACTTTCTTACTAGATCCAGTGCAAGATTCGACTCGATCTTTTCTTTAGATGAGTAGAATAAAACAAATGAATTTGGAAATCGATAACACATTGGTTCTTGGTACGAATATATTAGGAGCTAACACCCAAATGACTCTTTTTCCTATGTACAAAAAGCAGCATTTGCATTTGTTTAAAAAAACCAAAACTTTATTTTTTAATATGTAGCTAAGCTTTTGTGGTTTAAGTAACGTAGGTAAGTGTAACAGAATACTGTAGTCGAGCGTGTAAGCAAACTAGCTTTTAGTTATGTGTGGTCTAGCGCAAAGTTGTACTGTTTTTTAAACTGACCGCATAGTTGGCAAGAAACCACAGAGAAATAAGAAGACCAGACGCCTGGTTCGTGCTGCGTTCTGAATAACTTAACACACCTTTTCTAGGTAAATGTACGTGTGTCCGAACCGCACGTTGTTTAGGTATTTTCATGACATGTAAGCAAGACCCACATTGGGTTAGCGAACAAGTAAAAACTGTCTTTTAAGGCAAAGGGTCTGTCTGGGGTTGGCTAAGCTACTTAAGGTCACTGTTAAATATATTTTTATGACCTAAGTTTAAGAACATGGTGGCAACACTCTATAAGAACTAAGGAAAGACTAAGGGTACCAAAGCATTTTATCGTGATCTTTACGAGTATATTTAACCCCAATATTAATGGTCCATCTCACAGTAAATTAAAAACTGAAAAATGGTGCAATTGGAAAATAACACCTTTACAAAATTATTCCTAGTGTAGTGACTTTAACAACTTCATAAAGAACTGTTAATGACTAAATTAAACCGGGTAATTGAGAACGGCCCCTCGGATCGTTGCAGAAGACAAAACTCAATACGCGTACCATCAGATAGTATTAAAACAAATTAGCGCCCAGAAATAAACAAATACGAGTGGTACTGTGGCCCAGCTGAGTTATGTCTTATAATTAAGGCCTACCGTATCCATGCGGACCTGTTCCGGTGGGGGCGGATTTGGGGACGAGAAACGGGCTTAAACATTTTTAGGGCCCAAAGTTTTAAATTACAATACAATACAAAAAATAATGCAGATGTGCCTCTTTTAGCTTACTTATATACCCACTAACGGTGCGTTAGACGCTAAGGCTTGTGGGCCGAATCGCCACGTTAATTATTTTTTGCATTTTTGACGGGTGTTTCGAAGGCCGCAGACTTAATTTGAAGCAAAGTAACGTCAGCAATATTACTGAAAAATACTTATTTTACTCGAAATACCCGTCGAAAATGTTAAAAATAATGAACCTAAAGAACTCGGCGGCCGAATCACCCGTCAAAAGCCGACGCGACGGTAAGTTGCGGCCCGCTTTTGCCTTACCTTACCCACCAATCTTTCTTTTTTTTGTATTAACCTATGCTTGTGTCGGAAATGTACAACGAAAAGCTTCACCGGACTTGCTAAATTCCAATATAATTTAACTAGTTGGAAGTGTTGACATAATAAAGTAGTGATCAACTAAAAAATAAATACTATTATTAACTATATTCATATTTGTGTAGCGTGAGTAAATACGGACTAATATAATAAACATTTTTACCATGGTAATATTATTATTAATAAATACACGTACGGATCGGATGATTAGTGATACCTAACTTAAACACTCTTCTGTCTTAATTCAAATTTCGTGGTACGCTATTAATACACATCGAATAAAGTTTAATCAAAAGTTTTATTTTTGTCAACGTCATCATCCATGAAGGAAGAAAAAGTTTTTACTCCTTCATGTCATCAAACTATAACCATAAAAGGGCGCATCTGACAGATTTTCTCAAAATTTGGTAAAAACAGCATTATACCTAGTTCTATTATTTATACTGTGGTTATACTGAGAAAACTATTCCGAGTAAAACGGTGTCTTTGATAAATTTTGAGAAATTGCAGATTTTGCAATAAAATGTGAACTTTTCCCCGCGCCGGACCTGCGCCGCGCCGGCTAAATAACTCCATTTGGCTCGATACTCGATAAACGCGCGTTTGGACATCGGTAATTATTTACTGGTAAATTGGCACTACAATTATTGGCGGTACGTGTTGCGCCGAAGTTATGAGACGCGCTCGCATTAAATATGCCGTTTTAAGTCATATATTTGTGTTGCGATTCAATGGATTCGGAAGGCGATGTGAGCCGACTTATTTAAATGAGTATTTGTTTGAGTAATTTTTTTGTTAATGTAAATATTTGTAAATGGTGTTTAAGTCTAAATACTTGTTAGGTCCTGCTAGTACGGTCAAGTGCAAGGTCAGCTGAACACGCGCATTGCGATTCGGTAGAAGCTGTTAAATGTTGGTATATATTTATATAAAAACGATCCAAAGTCAAAAGTTTTCAGCTTAATTATGTTGTTCACTGTATGTAGGTATAAGTTAATATAAGTTAGTACATAGAATTAGAATTTGTTGCCAGTGATGACTTATGGATCCGAGACGTGGTCGCTTACAATGGGCCTCATAAGAAGGTTTAAAATCACCCAAAGAGCGATGGAGAGGGCTATGCTTGGAGTTTCCTTGCGTGATCGAATCAGAAATGATGAGATCCGTAGGCGAACCAGAGTCACCGACATAGCCCGAATCGCTAAACTTAAGTGGCAGTGGGCTGGGCACATTGCGCGTAGAACCGACGGCCGTTGGGGAAAAAAGGTTCTCGAATGGCGACCGCGCGCCGGAAGACGTAGCGTGGGCAGGCCCCCCACAAGATGCGGGCAGCGCGGGACCGATCGTCGTGGAGATCTTTGGGGGAGGCCTTTGTATAGCAGTGGACGTCTTTCGGCTGAAATGATGATGATGATGAGTACATAGAAGATTTTGTAATAAATTATTATTATTAATTTGCAGCCCATAAATAGTTTACTACCTGTGCTACTAGACTCTCCCTTTGAATTGGCAGGCGGGTTGGGATAGCGGTTGTTGTTGATAGCACAGATGACCTTCCGGCTATTTCCTGCATTTTGATTTTTTGCTTAGTGAGACACCTACCTACACCTACCTAGGACTTGCTTGGGTTTTGGTGGGTCGTGTGTGCGACAGTGACAAAAACGTAATTTCATGAAAAAATATCATAACCGTGGAAGTAGCTAAAGATTTTCACCTACCTAAAAGAGCTAAGTGACATAATTCGAAAACCAATATTCTGGCTATCAAAAATGATGACCTTTTGTGGTACTCTGAATTAAATTTTCTTACATTGCTCGGTTTTAAAACGATTTTTATTAATAATTCGTTTCTTTCTAGTGTAAATTATAATTGCCAAGGACGGTCTGTGACTCGCCACCACTTACAACTTCACACATGAGAGATCGCTATCTCGAATCAGTATTTCTATCAAGAGGAAATTGACGGGTTACCTCGTTATGTCTCTCATCAATCACGGAAGAAGTAGTGCGCTTAATACCAGCCCTCCCTTATCTGAATCTTTATTAATGGCCTCCATAAGAAAAGCAGAATTCAATATTTTCAATATTGCTTGCGTGTCACTGCGGACACACCCAAACTATTAAAAACCCGGTCGTTGTGAGTGAAATGTCTTCATCGTTTTTGCACAGTTATTTCAATACCGAGTCGTTAGTTGAGTGTCGGTATAAACACGCCTACTTTTTATTCCATTTAGAGTTAAGTGTCTTTTGCACGAAGGATGTGCTGCCAATTTAGACGACATAAAGCTAATATAATAAGCACACACTGTAATGTTACTTAAATTGCATTTTATGCGAAGATATTTTTAAACTGTGTACCTATATGTTGCCTTCAGCATGTTGCAAAACAGCGAGCGTTTATGCCGATGCATTTTGTAAAATGACGAGTCCTACAATTTGCCGACAACACATACATAAGGTCGAACATCCCGCACTAGACCACCACAATTGGCCTATTCACCCTTTTTCGAGGTAGGCTTGAATCTTCCAAAACATACAAAAAACTTTATCTACTAAGTCCTCACGACGAGCCATTTTTTGGTGGAACTGATCACAGCAGTCCATACGCTCTGATAAATACAAGTCTAAAATCTCATAGTGTTAGCATATTATCAAAAAAGACCTCATTGAAGAATTCATCTTTTCCGATCAGCCTATTAAATTAAAAACTATATCGATCATTAATGATCAATAGACCAGACCGTGTAAAGCTCCAACAACCTAAAAACATAAAAATTTAATTAATTAACGTAATCTCGTTTCTTGCTATCTATAGAATTTCGCAGCCCACTTTTCTTAACACCGCATTGTTATCACCGGCCATCGCAAAAAGTCCCGACAAAAGCCGATACAGGAACGTAGCTACGGTGGAATCCGTCCGTATACTCGCTTCTGACCGAGACTGTACCTCGCGTAACTTTCATCCTAACTCTCCAAAGCACTTTGCTACAAAACTGTACCGTAAAAACTGAAACTTTGAGTCTAATTTTCTATTGTAACGTTCGATTCGACGTCACATAATCCGAAATGGCGTCAGTGCTGTTTAATTTTTAAATTTCGATATTAAACTCTTTTGTAAAATTGCGCAGAGTTTAAAGTATTTTAATAAAGGCACTTACGATGTTTTAAGTATCTGAGTTGTCTCATGCCCTAATGGAATAATGCATTAAGTGACATTTTATGCTTTTCGAGATTTTACTCAAATCACAATGTTTTAAAGTATCATTTGATGGTTTTTGATATGATTTACGTCTTTTTTATTCCCTTGGGATAAAGCACGATGCACGATTAGTGTTTTTGCGTCGGCGTTGTAATTAGGGGCTATCGGCGGCGTGTATGAAGACATAAATAAACGAGAGCTGAATTAGCGACCGACCTGCAACTGCAACCTCGCTGGAGATTTCGATCCATCGTCTTTTACTGCAATTTCTTCATACACAAAGTGATCTTATCAGGGGTGAGCAGAGGTGTGCTTACGCGACAAGAAGGTTTTTTTTAAAATTTGGTGAAATTATTGTATAATTCTAATCACTTTTCTATTATTAATTATTGATGCTGTATTAATAAGCCTAATGAGAAGCTTTCTTTGGTCTTGGTACAGCATATTTGACACGAAAACGCTTCACCTTTTACTAGCTTCCATAAACCTCACTCCTGCAGGAAAGCATAATGTGCTCAATCAAGTGATCATGTGAAACTTGTGACTTCAAGCTACGGGCTGGGTAAGCTTAGGAACATTTTTTTCTTTCAATTTCCTTGTTTTTAGTATTTTTCGTTTCTTACACGAAGCCGTAGCCGACGCTGAGTGTGTGCCTTTAAACTAATCCAGCGACCTGAATCACTACACCGCGGGAACCCCATTCGAGGAAAGTACTTCCAAGGAAGATTCCCCAACATTTTTGGCGTGTGACACAGTCGACAAGTTATCATTACCCTATTTTTTAAATTTGTGTAATTTTATAAGATTATTTGAGATATTAAAAAAATACAATTTTGGTAGGTACATTAGTATTGTTTTATTACAAAATTTTATTTCAAATTGTAAATGTTGTAGGTACTGAGTTATGATAGTGTTAATTACATTATTATGTCTGTTAACGATGCACTTTAGCTATTAATTATTGTTATTTTAACCCATTTGCATAACTTTGCATCCATGATTGCATTAGAGTCGAAAAAATTAAGACATCCGATAAAAATCTGTTTCCTAATACAGACGTTGTTGCAGTATGCAAAGTAAGCTTATTAACACAGCTGACACTTGGTAAAAAACACTGCAAAACTATCATAATTAAAACCTGCGGCCGCGCAACTAATCTGCATACTGACTAGGGTGACAATGGGCTCAAATCCGGCGGCGTGGCCGCTGAAATCTCCAAATTTAAGTTCCTGATCTTTTTCATTCAATATAGAAATCGAAAAGGATGGGAGATGAATTAATGTAATAATTTAGAATGAATGACATTTAAAATAGAGCGCTTCTGTCAAATTCTGCTTAATTTTAAATGGGATGTTTTCGCATGCCTGCTAAACTAGTACGAACTACGCGTAAAGTCGATGTTTGACGTCTCTAAATTTAGGTTGACAATCACCTGTCCCTTTTCGTTTTTAAGAACGTGAAAGGTACCATTATTTCAAGACTGTCCCATTTCCGCATCATCTAACGGCCACCGTACTATTACCTCGTGTTACTATTACTATTAGCTCACGGTGGACATGCAAATAGTGTTAGTGTGTGGAGCGTGACGCTCCCGGATTACCGCACCCAGCCGTACATAGATTTATTGCATATACTTACATATTATACATGCATCGCGGAGCACCGAAATCAACCTCAACAGACTAATTAAATATTTTCGGCTGTCACAGAATAAATAAAAAGTACAGACTGACCCAAAAGAGTAGAAATTAAAAAGTAGCAACACTGTAGGCTCCAAAGGGCTTCGTACCCAGAGCCGTAAAATTTCTGAAAAAAATATATCTCATTTTCACGACTCATTAGTTGGATAGGGACGACACTACAGTGTTGTTTCTCTCTAATTTCCACTGTTTTTGGTCAGATCGTAGTTCTTTGGCTCCTCTACATGATGGGCCAGCGCTTGTCCAGCAAAATGGCCATCGAATGGTGAGTACGCATCTACACGATGGCGATATACAGTTGAGATCTGAACGTTTACCGAGATGGACGTAGATAGCCGCTGTGGCAATTATTTATACAGCACATACTGTCATTTTCTTAATGTGCGCAAGAATAAAGTAAAATATATTTTGAAACAAGCTTTTATTTAAATCCTCTAAAAGATAAGAATAAATTTGGATTTCATTAAACCCATTAATTATATATTTCCCACCCATTAAGACATAAAAACTTGTCGAGATATTAAGAAACTTTATTAAAAACATTTACCCAGCTACTATTACTCAAAGCTATTACTTATACTTGCAAATGACCGCTTTAAGACTGAAAGGACATATTATAATTACAATTCGGTAAATTTTATAAACCAAAAAGAAATTTCAGACGATAAAACACTCAAAAATTTTTTCGTCGATAAAATCCGAGCGCGGTTTTATTTCAGTGCTCTGTGTATTTCACCTACGGCATTCAAGCTAGTTATATTTATAACTTGTAGGTTCGTGAAATTAATACGTAAACAGCAACACGCAAATAATTTAAGCTGAGTTTCGTTTTCCGCAGATTATTAATAGAATTATCGATATTTAAACCGGAAAACATTAGCTGCCATATTTGGTTACGATTAATTATCGAATCAATGTTCGCGTTTGCTCAATTACACAATTGATGAATGATTGTTGAAGGATTGTTTCTGCGAAGTTATTATTGATTTATCGTTATAATTCTTATAATTCAGGTTATTATAACCGTTTCCCGTAAATATGTACTTTGAGGCAAAAGTGTGGTGAAAAGACAGGTGATATTTTTCACGTTTTTACAGTAAGTTACATAATATAAAAAAAAACTTGACACTGGCACAAATAAAACTAGTGCCATAAGCATTAAAACAATGCTGTTCTTATTTTGAGTTCATTTTCAGTAAGGATGTTATAATTATAAGCTGTAACTACATCCTTGATTTTCAGTGTAAAGCTTCGAAATGTGTAAAAAGACCTCAGAATAACGAATTTACTACTGAAAAGCGCTGCTTTCTAACCTCTCTGAAAAAGACCTTTCTAATCGGAGAATTTAACAGTATTCGTAACAGTTTCCGAGAATAGGCTCAAAACTACCAGAGCTGAGCATTTTTATTCAGTTTTTATTTAGACTGTTAATGAGGGTCAAAACAAAGGGTCATTATACAGAGCCCAAAGTGCAGGTGACGCTCCTAAACAAGCGATCGGCAATTACCTGGATCGTGAGACCAACTCCTGCGCACAGCAGCGGCCACGCTGAACCGACTACCTGACAATTAAGAGGGTTAATCGGCAGTAATTGTACCGGCCGTAATTGTGTTGGTGGTAGGTGTGAAATCGATCACGTAGATCAGCGCGCGTGACGCTTGTGCGCTCGCGCAGATATGGGCGAGCATCGGTACTACTAGTGTTAGTCGATGACAGGTGTCGTGTGATTGATTACTAAGTTAACTGACAGGAGGGTTTTATTTGCCTTTGTCCGCAAAATGTCCCTAGGTAGCAAAATGTCCCTTTTGCAAAATGCCCCCTTCGCTAAATCTCCCTTGCGACGAAGCCGCGCTCTCAAGGTCAAAGTGTCCAGCCGCATGTGTTGGCGACTGGACACAATAAGGTTTAATAGATTTGAAATGAAATTATTTAACAAAAAAGCGGTTGTCTGTAAAGTTGGTTTACTGACGATAGTTGAACGTGACAACGATTGTGCCTCTTTGTCGCTCGTTCCGCGCTCTCGCTTGCACTTCAAGCCTTAAATGGAACGCCTCAGCCGCGCGGTAACGCCGCATTGCATCATGTTTTTTCGTGCGTGCAGCCGGCTCCATCGAATTATAAGACGTTGTCACGTCAAAAATAAATAAACCTGCGCTTTTAAGTACCTATGAATGAATAGTATCACAAATAGATTAGTCAAAATTATTTAGCCAACATTTCGAGACGTGTTCGAGATGACTTCTATAGCAACAAGTAGCGCCGCAGTAACCAAACTGTGCGTTATACATATTCACTTTATTCTCACTATTATTTTAATTAGTATTGGTTGCTGAGAAACTGTTAATTCATTTACATTGGTATGGTAGGCCACACACACGCTCCCATGCACCGCACCGGTACGCGCTACGTGACCATTGTTACACGAAAAAAAAATATTAAAAAAACATCAACCAATTTCAAAATCAATCAATAAAGGACCTATCATCGTTATTGCTGCTTGTCCATATAATAATAATATAATATAACTCAAAATCATAAAAAGATACATAATAGATAAAAGTATAGTATAGGTATAATTAGATGGAATTAATTTACAAATTCGAATACTAAAGTACGTAAGACACATTAGTTAGTAAAAAAAACAATAAACAAACGCAATTAATGTTTAATCTTTGTATCTGTCCATCTGAATTTTACACAAAAATAATAAAAGCTATTACTTTTCTTGTTTTTTTTATTCCAAACACCAATTTTGATGAATTACATAAATGATGTCCTTTTTTACCTTCGTTCGCATAATATTAGATTCTCAAAATATAGTCAGTTTTACGTAATAAAAAGTTTCATTTATCAGTTCCAGTAATATTACCTATATTACTTACATAAATAATTAATTAGGTAGAAAACTGATAACCTTCTTTTTATAACTTGGTTAAAAATAATTATACTACTAATATGCAAATATTTAATATTCAATGTAAAGGGCATTGCTCTATTAGAAATTATAGGGCGTCATAACAATTGAGGAAATATTAACCTTTGTGGTAATTTTAATAATTCGCTACGTGTTTTGCATAATCTTATTTTATTATAAGTCGTTTTCTTGTTAGAAATAGTATATAAATGTACACTTATTTATACCTACTATACATGAAGCTTTGTTTCCATAAACTTTAAGTTACTAAATAAAAAAAATATGTTACTTAATGAAACCATTGCGATAAATAAAAGTCAAGATAATGGGAGAAAGTTAAGCGCATCTAATTAACATTTATTCTGACTCTGAATAAATTGTGCGTGAAATGTCCCCACATATTTAATATTTATTTTATTTATATTTTTTTTAATAAATAAAATCTATTGTAGTTTTATACAATGTCGACGCCTATCTATAGAAGGGTCTGTGTGATATTGTCAAAGACCAATAACAGTAAAAATAAAGCGAGGAGGCCGTGGCCCAGCAGTGGGACAGTAGGAAAAAAGAAAAGCCGATACAATACAATACAAATATACTTTATTGACACCAAACAGAAATACAACACATATACCTACAGAAAAAGTGAACAAAACAGAAGAGTCAAAAGGCGGCCTTATTGCTAAGGTAACAATTTGTACCAGGCAACCTTTGCGTGGGCAGGCCCTACAAGGTGGACCGACTGACGATCTGGTGAGGGTCGCGGTAAGCCGCTGGATGCGGGCAGCGCGGGACCGATCGTTGTGGAGATCTTTGGGGGAGGCCTTTGTCCAGCAGTCTACTGGCTGAAATGATGATGATGATTATGAACCTTTGCGTATGGAAATAGCGTAGACAAGTAAAAGTCCCCTAGCGTTAGAAAATGGCATGAAAATGGCAACCCAGCATCGTTCAGCCGGCACGGATGGCGGTGTAATCACTAATTAGCGGTCGTAACTCATCAATATAGCAATTAATACGGGACCAGAGCTACTTATTTAACTAATTGCAACTGATTTTCATAAAAATTGCTATTTCGTAACAGTTTTGTGACGCCAGTATGTTCATAGAGCTGACGATACAATTTTATAAGCTTGGAAGTAACGTTAAGCATTAAAATCTTCAATATTATAAAACAAATTTAACCTTATAACTGAGTCGGCAGATTTTATTTTGTCATAAATCTCAGCTATAATAAAATCGGTCTATTCTTCGAAATTAGAAAACTAATTTTGAATCAGGACGTGTTTCCAGCTAGCCTAGTTTTTAATAATCTGGACTCTGTAATAGTCTAAATTAATAAAAAAATATTATTAACAAAATGTTGGGACATCCTACACATGGCCATTATTGGACTCAAAACTAGATAAAGTCGTCAAAAAATTGTCAAAATATTAATTTTACTAGTGCATGCTACGATACTACGTCGCGTCGCGTCGTGTCATGTCGTAGCGTAGCGGCTACTACGTGTGCTACGGACTTTGATTGCTACGGAGTGCTACGAGTACGAGCGTCATTCGTGAAATTGGTGTGTTTTATTTCCGTCATATTATTATCATATCTTTTGATCGAAATATTTTTTTATCATAGTCATAAAAATCTGTACTTATAAGGTAATTTTATGGGGTTGTAAGTAATGCGTAATGCAGTAATATTTGGTTGAGCACTGTACCTATAACAAATAATTAATCAACCCTAACTTGTTAATATTATTTTTAACCGACTCAAAAAATGAGGAGGTTTTCAACCCGACCTGTATATATTAAGTAAGGCAGGTATTTCACAGTAGTCAAAAGTCAAAAGCGTAAGAGACGCAGTTATGCGCAAGAGTGAGCGCGGTCTATTTGTATCTCATTCTAACGCATAACTGCGTCCCTTACGCTTTTGACTTTTGACTACCGTGAAATACTTGCCTAACAGCAATATATGATTTTCGCAGTATCAGCTCTATGCAGTTTTTGTGACGTCACGATTGCGTCGCGGATGATGCGCTCGCGCCGGCCGTTACAACAGGTCCGGCCAGTTTTTGTCACGGCTACCGTATAGCGCACAAGCTACAGGATTTAGCGAATGGTGGCTAATTATATCTATTCTGTTGTGTTCTTGACTAGCTGTCCCGCCCACGGCTATGCCCGCGTTGTTTTTGGACTATCCCGTGCACAGTTTCCCGTAGGAACGAAATATTTTCAGAGGTAAATACTATTCAATATGTTATACCACCATGCAAAATTTCATTTAAATCGGTCCATCAGTTTTGAAGATTAACCCAAACAAACAAACAGAGATACAAAATAAGTTAGAAAAATCTGGATATGTTCAACATTACTTCTTACATCCCCCTGAGTCGGTTTTTTTTTAAATACATATTTTCGACCTCTACAGTTTCATTGGATTCGATATTTTATTATTTTGTTTCTGGCAACAATATGTGCTATTTTAAATTTTGTTCCAATTTCGTAGAATGGGGAAGTTTTTTTTCTGTTCGGTTCGGGCATTACATTCTTGAAATCTTAAACCTATTTCGTATGTATTAGGAGCGCCTTTAAAGTTAGGAGCATTTACTATGTTATTGATGGCCAGTTGATATTTTTTAATTTAAAATGAGCTTTAGATCAGGTTCATTCATCATTCATTCAACTGAAATACTTCCACTTTTTTGTCAATCTTAGTACTGTTCACGACAACGATTATTACGATAATAATCATATAAATTAACCTAAGATACCAAAAATTATCAGTGATATGGTTATTGTATTATTATTATTTGAAGATCTATTATTTTTTTATTGTTATTATTTTTATATAATTGCTTTTATTTTAATTACCTACTTAGTTTTCAGTTAATTACTAGATATAATATTTCTCAAAAAACGCTTCAGTTTATACCAAAAACCCGACCCAATCACAATTTTTTTGTTTATTAACATTTAATTAGAAGATAAAGTTGTATTATTCTTTAAACACAGTGATGTCCCACTCATTATTTAACTCTAATTGTCGGTGTCGAGGTGTCTGACCTATCGATACTGCGACACCCAAAGGGCGTAAGGCACACGCGAACGAGAGACAAAAAAAATACATTCTTTACGCCTTTGTGAGACGTGCCGAGGCTTTGACGGTATGTTTTGTTACATAAACAATTTTAAAAAAGCATCTGTTTAAGGTAAAAAACGTACTTTGTACAGAAGCCAGCACATGCGGTTGGACATTCGCACTACGAAATTCACCCCTACCGCTACGGAATACGGGCGCTCTCAAGGTCAACATGTCCAGCTGCATGTGCTGGCTATCGTACCTACAAATAGGTTATGCATGCATAGCATTTTTGCAATGAGCATTTTTATATACAGACAAAAAATTGCATGACTATTCATTAGACTTTAAATTTTATTGTGACATACGCCTTTTGAGTTACGAAATATATTTATTATTTTTGGGTTATTTATTGATAAATACATGAGCTTATTACTATACCTTAATAAGAATCCTTTAAAAGGCTACTTTTCATATGAAAATATTAATTAAATATAATTTTAATAAAGTAACAATGCGGTAAAATACAAGACGTAAACATCAAGAAGCTCCTGCTTACTCGAGTCCTAAGGCACAGTTAAAAACTTTAAGCCGGTAAAAGACCTTAAAGATTACTAGTGCTTATCTTATAAAGTCTTATTAAAGAGATAATGAGAAGTGAATTGGAACACGTGTTGGGTGGTTTGTTTAATTGACTAACCTTAAGCGTAACAGCTGATAGGCACTTGTCACGAACAGTCACGATACGTCCTGTCTTACGTCCAACGAGTCCAGTGAAGCTTCATGATATGATACGTAAATTTTTCGAAAGTACGTCCTAAATAACTATAACTGTTTTGACAAAACCAATGAAGTTTGTAATAAATAAACTCAAAAACTACAGTGCCGATTTTAAAAATTCTTTCACCATTAGATAGCTATATTTACCTTGAGTAACATAGGTTACCTTTTACCGGGGGAAAACGCTTCGTTCCCGCGGAAAAAACTGTTAACGCGGGCGGAGGAGCCGCGGCCGAAAGCTAGTATTTAATACTAGAACTTTCCAAAGTTTCTAAATCTGAATATCGTCGCAAATATTTTAGGTTGCGACGAAGTCATAGTTTGTATTAGAATACGGAGAGATTCGTGATGACTTAGTAAAGTATTAATAAATAAGGTCATAGACGGAACCCTACTCGTTTGCCATGCAAAATTAATACATTAGGAGCACTTTTTGTTGAAGAGTAACAGAATACTACAACGTGGTATAACTCTCAATTCTCACAGTTTCATCGTTTATTCATACATGATTACAGGAAAATAGATAAAATCAGCAGAAAGATGGAAAGATAGTATTGAATATAAAGCTCTGTACATATTAGAAGTTGGTTATTAGGAGTAGCAGTCGTTGAATGAAAAAAATCTGAACTAATCTGAGTTTAAATGTGTATACGTCTCCATCATTATCGTGGAGAAAGAGCTTACTCGTTCAATCATATAATGTAGTACGACCTCTTTCCTCTACAGTTTAGAATGTGATCGTAAGTACGATTTATTTACGCTGGGCCAACATTGTATGGTCTGTTTCATATAAATCCGGACAAAAGTTTATTGCCCTCTTGCTTTTCTTGAAAGTTATTAAAAATAATGCAACGCCAAAATATCTGGCAAGGTCACACGCTCACCCCGCCTTCTACTACCAGTACGCCAAATTACGTATTTTGCGATAATTTCCTACAGTTTTAATGTATCGTTTGAAAAAAATGTGCGCATTGTATGCAGGTCTCAATGACCTTTTGTCCGGATTTAAATGAAACAAACCATAGAAATCTAATCATGGGGTGCTCTCAAATGTTTATTTTTTATTACGTTTTAAACTACATCTATTTCAGGAGCTTCGTATAAGTTTCACGCCAGCAACACTAGACTAAAAGCACTCTTTTAAAAATAATTACCAATACGTTATCACGTTCCGTTTCCACTGCGTGTCAACAAGCGTATCGTATACAAGCAGCTTAACAATAAGAATAGACAAAACCATGCATGCTCATGCGCGCCTCACATAAACCATCCAAGCAAACATTGATTTATGTGATTTATGCTGAGTTGCCAGAACGAACGACGTATCTCCATTTATATAGTAATATAATCCACTATTGTAGTTGCTTTGATTATTTAAGATTCTGTGAATTCTGGTGCTTTTTTATACGTTATTGAAAAATACAATAATTTTTTTTTATTTTACTTTCGTGATTCAATCCAAAAATATCTTGAACGAAATCCTAATATTCTCTCTCTCAACTACGGCGCATGTAAGTAGAAAACTTAACTTTTTATATACACCATACAATTTATCTGTTCTAAATTCCTATTTAACGAACTTGTCTAATTAATGTCGTTATCATATATAGTATTTATAAAATATAATAAGATATCTGGCAACATTTATTTTATTTGCTTTCGAACGCGAGCAATGCGAGCAAAGAATCTTAATGGCACATTGAACGTCTGTAATACGCTCTCAAACAGACAGACATATTTTTATAGTAGTTACTGCCTTTTTAGGAAGTAATAGTTGTAATAACTCATAGGTGTTAGCCTTATCGTGTTCTAGTTATTGCACGCGGTTATGTCTGGCACCATTTATTTTTACTGAGCAATAATAGTTTAAGCATGATTTTTGTTTGTGCGACAAACGCCTATATTCAACGCATGCGGCTGCTTGTATAGCTTTGATACGTCTTACAAATTAAAATCAATTTTATCATTCTTTGTTTTTGATGTTTTCCACAGCAGCAAACGCAGCGTCGAACCACAGTAAAACGCAATGGGTGTATCTCATGCAAAAATATATATTGTTCTATGAGCAATAAGGTTTACATAAAACAAATTTCCTTCATACAAGTTAAAGGCAAGAAATTGCAGCGCTTGCCGCATAAACGAAGGGACACTCTTTATTTAGAAGTTTTACGACTCAGGCAATCAGGGTAATTTTATAAATATTTCTAATTAACGTTGTAAGTAGTTAATTGTAAAATACAAATTGAAACACAGGTCTATAATTTTTTTACTACGCATATTAAAAGCTAAAACAAATAATATAAATTGTTTGAGTTCAATAAAAGCGTGACCGAACAAACATTATTAAGACTATAAAACGGAATATAAAATGTAAAATGGCGCAATTGCAGATACGTCAGTTTATCACAAGCGTGCCTCATATTGAGTTATAGTTGTTAAGAATTTCAATTGCTCCTGTCTGGTGCGAAAATTTGCTTTAAATATACATTAAACGTCAGTGAAAAAATGAATTGATGATTTGTTACAATTTGCTTAGAAGAGCAGCAACTGCGCAGAGGGCGTATCTGGTCATATATTTTTTTGCATATTACTGTCGTAATTTATGATGGTTGGTGAAAGAGAAGTACTGCTATATTTTTTGTCTCTTTTCGAAACGTTACAATTGAATGCTATGAATATTCGCTGTGTTATATAATATTATCTGTTATGTAAGATGAAAACGTATTAGTCAAATTAGGATAATTTTAGGTCGTGTGTTTTTCCATGCAATGCAAACTGAATCTGAGCTATCGGTGTCAAATCAATGTTGACATCTCAAACTAGATTGACAATCTCCTGTCCTTTTCTGTCAATGTTTTGTTTTTGTTTTTCAGGATCATCTCACACACGGCATGGCAGAGCACAGCTGATATACATACATATATAAATATACAACATCCAGACACAAGGCAAAGTCAGGCAAACACTAGAGCTCCTCACACTAATGTTTGTCCTGGGCGGGAATCGAACCCGCGGCCCTGTGCTTTGTAGGCAGGCTTACTACGGCTACGGAGCCGTCAAAAGCGTGAAAAGGACATTAGACTTTTAATTTAGGATTAGAGCAAGACAGCAAGAATCAGCTCCATTTACTTAAGATTATTCAATAAAGTAAGTCAATTAATCATTGATAGAGTAGGTATGCGTGTTCTTAGTAATAAGCAAGCGATAATTTCTTACTTGCTACTGATATTTACTTTAATATCAAATTAATTGCTGGTTTGTTTAGAATGAAATGTTCTCTTTTTATTCTTAGTTAATAACACATTTTATTATTGCATTATTAAGTCATTAAGTATGTAAATTGTTTCAATAATTAAAAATGTTTACTTCGACTCCTGCCTAACATAACTTAAATTCTTATTAAGATTTTGCGGAAATAATTAGGATTTATCTTGTTATTTAAACAATTTGTTTTGTTGACTTCTTTTGGGGAGTCCTTTGTCTAGCTGTGGACAATTGCCAGCTGAAGTTTTATTTTGTCGTTAAAATTGGGCACAATTTAAAAGCACAAAACACATGTGCTTAGACACACTACGAATATCGCCCAAACTGCTACGGGATAGAGCTCTCAAGGTAAAAATGTCCAAACGCATGTACTGGCCACACTTATAAATGAATAAATAAATGAAGACCGCTTAGAGTATAAATAGAAAAAATTCTGGGAGGGATAGAGTACCTACGCCTAATCGAGTATGAACCGTAAGAACGGATATGAACAGTCCGAATATCTTCAGCGCGTTCGTTTAGTATTATCAAATAGTTATCGGAGCTGATTGTATTTCCCGGTGAAAATAAGTACCTAATTAATTAGGAGAACATTTTGAAATGTGCAGTGATAAGTTGCAAACATGACTCTAGGAATAAATCCAAAAAGAAAAATGTTATTGATTTCGCCGCCCATAAAACATCTGCTTACGCTTTTGACATAAAGGTAGCGGAACGATGCGCTTGCTCTATGTATATTTATTCTCTAAGGAAGACCGTTAGTACATAAATAGCGATACTGAGAATAGACAGGTCATCCTGGTCATCTGTTGTGCCAACAACGTCTCCCTAAAAAAGTGTCATTTAGTTTTGCGATCAATACAAAGGGTTAAGAAGAGAATGTTACGATACTTTCATTAAATGTTATACAGAAATTTCGTGTTCATTGCGTAGCTAATTAGTTTGTAATTACAATGTTTTATTTCTATTTGCTGATTCTAGTGATTACTCTAACTTTTTTTAAACCATAATTATCTCCTTTTCACGCTCTTAAGAACGAAAAGGGACAGTAGGTTGTCAATTTAAATTCACAGACGTCAAACATCGATTAAACATATCCACTCTGGAGACTTTTAGTCTGGAGTAGAGCCTTAAGCTCCCCCGCAAGTCCGGTGAAGCTTGATTGGTGGTACTTTTTCGACACAAGCATTGGCTAATTCAAAAAATAAATAAATAACACGCCTAATTTGAGAGAGCTGCGCTCTTATTTTATAAATTATCATTTATTCATCTCCTATCCATATTATGAACGAAAAAGACAAATAAACCTTTATTTTAAGTTTAGAGTGTGACTTGGTAGAGTAGAGCCCATTGACTTCTTTTTCACTGCGCAATGTATGCCGAATTGAGTTAGTATTTAGTTCATTATAGGTTATTAGAACGTGGTCCAGGTACGGCGGCGGGGCGGCGGCGGCGGGGCGGCGCGGGGGCAGCGCAAAGCCGCGCGTTTGGGGCAGCGCGCATTGCGATCCACTCCTGCGCAGCCCCGGATCGCTTTTTCACGCTTAATTGCTCCTTCAGGGCTGTCATTTTTGGCATTTTACTTATTATATTTTTCGTTGGGTTGGTTGTTTATTGCTTTAAATTGTGTAATAATCACACTTAGTTACGTATATTTTGTTCTATTCAGATCTGTCCAGTTTTATTTGGTTCTGTTTCAACTTTTACATTTCTTTTGTCTTTAATATATGTGCTGGGAAAATGAGCTATAAAAAACCCACCAATAGGATTACTTTATTTTCCAAGTCGTGCTAACGTGGAGTGATATATTGGTGGATTTCCTAGTGCACCATTAATTTTTCGAGCATCGATAGATAGAAATCCTATTTTACCTTTGCCCAGTTCCGTTCTACGGTCAGCATGATTATTTCTTTAGTAATAGTCATCAAATTCTAGTAGGTACATATTATTCATATCGTTTGGTATGGTATAGAGATGAATGTGGTCGTGGAATTATAAAATAAATTTATCTACTTACTTTTATATTTTAAAATCATCAACCATTAATTTACTGAACATACTGTCAAAACATGTTTTATTTCAAAATTTTATTTTATAAAGTGCAGACAAAGACAAAAATATTAATAGTTTTTTTAACGTTTTTAGGCTAATCGGCGTGCCAGCCCTACGCACTGGTCATGTTTGCGCGTTTAATTGCGCTGTATCATCGCATACTAAAATGCCCTTTATGTTTTTACTTCGCGCGCGTAATGACATAATCGCGGTGTCTCGCGGATGCGCCGCGCAGTTTTTGTGCGGACATGTGCGCATACTGCGCGCGGGCAACTGGGCTGCGATATGCAGCTCGGTTTTGGCCCTGATTCAGGATAAATTGAGCCAGAGAAGCCTGACTTCCTAAGACTGTGAATCTGAATCAATACCTGCAAAATTTTCTGCCATACTTTCGACAATATTATCACCATTATTATAAATAAATAAAATAAAAAACTATATAACTAAACTGCATTTATTTCTTTCCACAAATAATATTTATAATCTACTGTTATATAATATAATTATTAATATTATTACGTTTGTGGGGTAGCTGGCTGGAGCCTAAACTATTAAGTATGTAGTATGTAGGTAGACCCTCACTTCTTACGGAACTACCTATAACTGGCCCACAACCAATATTATCTGGAAAAAAGAGTACTTGTTTTGTGGATTTTTCATACATGAAGAATTTCATTTACCTACCTATTCATTCATTTACGTCTGGAAAATGATTAGCAACATCATCTTGCCATTTTATAGGATCATATTAGATCAACTCTCGTGAGACTCTACCTACCTTAATTGGCCTCAATTGACTTTCACACACACACACAGTGAGCGGGTTATTTACTTTTAGGACCTCTGTTAAATGAAAAAACACGTCGATACGCAATTAATGGTCCTGTAACGACCGTCTCTTAGATAGGCCCATATTTTCTTTGAAATTGTGCATATAAAGTCTCTTGTCAAAATAACTGTAGATGTGCTGCCAGAATCAGGGTCATTGTAGGTTTAGGAGTTAGGTTTGTTAATGCGACACATTTTCCACTAAGTCGTTCATGGAAACTATTGATATTACGTTGCAATGGTGACAGAACAGTTATTTTTTATAATACTTAGATCAATTTTTTATAGTTTTTTTAATGTCTTGGCAGCTGCAGTTGATACAGGAAGGAAATCACAAGTTCTTACCGGGAAAGTATATGTAGGCACGTATTATAAATGATTAGTCGTATTTAATTTTGTAGGTATTTGATCAACAGCAAACCTAACAAACCATGATTTAAAATAAACAAATGCCTTTTACTGACCAATTTTGTATTTATCTAAGAAATATGATTGTGATCTATTAAACTCTCAACCCATCGCAATTGAACCATCCAAAGAAAATCACAACTAAAATAAAATAAAATATCAGTATAAACAAATGTTTTACGCATATAACACTGCCAATATTCCTTCTTTACCTGTACCCAATCAGATAAATCAATTAACGAACCGGCACCCCATGCACCTAATCAATCCTCCACGGTACACTTCCATCACTGGCCGACATATCATTATGCAATTAAAAGTAAAAAACCCGCGAACGACGCCATCTTGTACAGCGCAATTACGCAAGATGGCCGCCACGATTGGTGCGCGGGAAAAAAGCTAGCAAGTGTTAATCGCGTCAGATTCGTCGTTAACGAAGTGTGATTGAGTGTAATTACATACATACACACGCAGACAAAACATAGTGTAATTGTAAGTGTTTGATGGGCACAATTATCAGGTGTGGAGCGCGGGATAAAAATAAACCTAAACGCGATGTATGAAAGGCTGTTATTGGAAAACTGGATCATTTTGGAAATTAAAACGTTTTAATCCGCTTTTTCTTTTTCAGGAATCTGCCATTTCTAAAAAGTTGTTCTCAGTGTGTGAGCTGATTATTACGGTGCACATGCAGCCTGCAAAGGTTCTTTGGAAGGAATTATGTGTCTTTTGCTATCACTTTAAAATATCCGCCCGGATGATAGTCGATCGATTTTGATTGTGCCTGTGGATTCCATAGATATCTATAGGCAAAAAATCGAGGTCACATCATCCAGGAATCTTTTCATTTTCGTTTTTCTAGCTATAAGCAATGCAACCAACAACTGTGATCCTCAACCCTTTTGCTCAGTGAGGCCTCTTTCAACTTAGAGATTATAGTCCAACGAAAGCTTCCGTATTATAAAAAGGAAAGAGTGGATATATTTTCTGCGTAAACCAAGATGAAATACAAGCGCCTCGTATTTGGAAAGTAGTCGTGTAGGAATTACTACAAAACAAAAACAGTATCTCGCATCTCATCTCAAAAACAAAGAATCCGAATATCTCACTTACAAAGCTCGTAAAATACGTCATAAATACGTCAACGAGCCGACGTTTCGGATTCGCCGACCAACAAAAAGCGGACGTTTGCCGAAAACGGGTTGGGCAAAAAGTTAGAGCTTTCGGCGAAAATTGTGGGTCGGTTTCACACCTTTTACGGGTACTGCTCACAGAACGGCCTCTTGATACAACATGCGCTAAAAACTAAGAATTAAAATATTTTTAGTGTAGGTAAATATAAGATGCCCTATAGCACAAGTTCAGTCGAATTGGGCTAATGTTCCTCAGAAGCCAAGTTGTAACTGAATTACTTTCCGAGATTTAAATTGTTAGAATAAAATAGGCACCATACAATGTAATCTACAAATTAAGTCTGAATAAACTTTGATTTATTATTACTTTCTTAATTTATGTTGTGGGGGAAAATTCAACTTCAAACGCCCAAAAACCATGATTCGACAGAAAATTCTCTGTTGCTTTAAAAACATAATACCATTTTTATTTTTATTATTCCTATCTATAAAAAAAATTAACTTAGCAGTTGCAGTGGCATAATTAGTTCCATTAAGTAAAAAAGGATAATAAAGGAAAATACTTTGCAGTATTTCCCCCATGTTTCAAACCGAAAGCCTTCGTTATTAATGCACGTAACGTGTTAACGTTAATGAATTCCAAAAGTCATACAAAAGTACATTGTTACGTGGACAAAGATGAACTAACCAGCGCCATCCAGAATATAATTAGCGACTCTTGGCTCTACTCTTCTCCACTCTCTCTTCACTTGACTAACCTTTACGCCACCAACGATACTTTTTTAAACTGTATCGAAACTTCGATTTTATCAGCCGGTACTAAAACGTAAGCCCTCTTATAAATCACACAAACACCTACTCGAGTGTAATTACAGGTCTATTAATTGCCCTCCCTGCCTCCGGCTCTGCCGCCCCTAATATGGACCTCTGTTTATTTATATCTTAAGGGGTCGTTAGGTCACCACGTGACTTTCTATAGGTCAACATAACACATACGCGTTTTTAGATATTTTCTTGTGAATACGTATTAATGCCGCAAAAAAAGTCTTTATCAAAGATCCTTTATGTTAAGAGTGTCTTTTTCTAATTTATGCTTAAATCGAGTCCAACCGATCTTCATTTTATAATGCAAGTTATCATACTAATATTATAAAGAGGAAAGATTTATATTTGTGTGTGTGTGTGTTTGTAATGAATAAACTCAAAAACTACAGTGCCGATTAAAAAAAATCTTTTATCATCATTAGCAACTACATTCACCCTGAGTAACATAGGCTACCTTTTACAGCGGGAAAATGCCTCATTCCCACGGGAAAAACTGTTAACGCGGGCGGAAAGCTAGTAATAAATAATATGTACTAAAATAATAAAAACCTTAAAAGCGGTTTTTGACCTAACTAACGTGTTATTCCGATGGTGGCGCGCGATGTGCTAATGGAGATATTTGGGGCGCTATCTCTTGCTCAATAAATATCGGCTGCCGCCCCCGCCTGCGGCTAGCCTCTTCCGACACTACACCTGCGCCCGCACAGGGCCGCCGTAGAACTGAATGTCTGGAGCGCCGCCTGTTTAATTGTTGAAACACAAGCGCGTGTCACAAAAAACATCAAAATCAAAATGTTTTTATTGTAAGTAAGATTTTAAAATCATTTTTCGACATCAAAGCTATTAAATACTAAGGACTTACTTACTGGTCACTAGCCTCAAATTATGAAACTTATTACAGGCAGATTTACAAATTTGTTTCCAAAATGTATCTAGCTCTTCTGCATTATTTATTTATTTATTTTCTATGCTCATCATAGCTATGGCAGGTATACGTATAGTTTGTTAAAAGATTTTGCAATAAACATTTGTCGCTAAAATGACAACGACGACGATGTAAAATAACATTTTCAGGAAGAAAATAATTTTCATGGAAGTAGAAATTTAGGTAAATTTAGGTAAAATAATACGTAATATTGTAGAATGATTATTTTTGAGAGTTCCAAACTTACTAAAAACCTTTCCAAATTCCAACACTACATTTAACTACAATGTTATTTTCAGGGGCGTCAAAAATAATCCTAGCTACGTCCCGACACCGAGCCTCCTTTATTACAACCTGCTTTGTTACGAAATCGATACGAGGACCCGCCCCTCGCGCTCAGGACTGTAATGTAGTGATATCTGGCGCAATTAACATTGCAATTATAGAGGCCGCGCCGCCCCTAGATCCCCCCCTGGTGAAATGACTCGGAAAGTGGTGTTGGGCCGGAATGTGTTATAAGTTTTGAAATGCATGCATTTTCATACTTAACTTCAACAAAGTGTAAAAGACCAGTTCTGATTTAAGACTTCATCTATAGTTGATGACTTACGGATCTGAGACGTGGTCGCTTACGACGGGCCTCATAGGCTACGCTTGGATGGAGTTTCCTTGAGTGATCGAATCAAGAATGATGAAATCCGCAGGAGAACCAGAGTCACCGACATAGCCCGAATAATCGCTAAACTTAAGTGGCAATGTGCTGGGCACATTGCGCGTAGAACCGACGGCCGTTGGGGCAGAAAGGTTCTTGAATGGCAGCCGCGCGCCGGAAGACGTAGTATGCTTTTCGAGTGTGAGATTCGAGGTTAAACTACCTCACAAACCGGCATCGGAATTATAGAACCGCCTTAGGCTTCCAACATAACCACTACATCCGTAGATAGTAGCCAGGACCAACGGCTTTACGTGCCTTCTGAAGCACGGAATCATCTTTCTTTTCGGACAATCGGGTGATTCAGCCTGCAACTCGACCACGGAGATTGTCACTAGATGGCTGTCGTATATATATTATATATTATATGCATTGCCCTCAAGGCTCATCTCCTCAACCCAGATGCTCCCAGACTCGATTATATCGCCCAAATATCTCGTAAACGAACTCCTTTGACGCTGGATGGGAACAGAGTCGGTTATATTACAATCACTTAAACCTGAACTAGTGATGGGACTTGAAAACTCTCTCGAATACACTTTAGTAGTTATTTGTTTGGACTTTGGACAGTAAATTTTGAGTAACACACTGAAGAGTAAACACAATACAAGCCTTAGCCACAATTTAGATGGCACAAACACTCTACACATTGTGCCACCAAGTCACTGTAATAGCCTGAAGAAATTCTTTTTCGCTTCTAATTCGAAAAACGAAATCAATGATAATTGTCGGAACTCAAACCCCACCTCATGAGAGAAAACCCTACCCTGAGTACAATGCTTATTGACCAAAATAACAAAAAATCTAAAAGTCTCCCGCAGTCTGTATGTCTACCTAACCTAACTTGATTACTTTTCGACTGTCCAATATGTCCCAAGCCAAGCAAGATGGCAACCCTATCCCCTCAACATACAGTCAAGCACAAGAAGACGTGTAACCAGTTTAAAACAGACCCCCCCTTCACTATTAACAACTATTGCGCAGTGTATCAAGTTATGCTGGTGAAGGGTGACATTAGATGTCGACTGTACCGGAAAGTCGCGTCGCCTCGGGCTTCTATTACGGCGACAAAGCGACTCTCTATGTCGCTTCTTCCTGAAAACGAAACACTGGTACCGATTCTGATCTATAGACACCCGACAAAAGTCAAAAATGATTTAAAAATCCATCAGTCAGTCCACCTGTTATAGATGACACTTGTTATAATAACATAGATCTATGTTAATGAGAAAATAAGCTCGCCAATAAATATTTTCTGTGTCCATAAAATCTGAAGAGTGAAATATAATGTTTATTATTTTTGTTGTTTTTAAATTTTGATAAGTATTAATTAATTACTTTTCGTGATTTTCGTATAAGTAATATTTACCAGAAGGGTATTCGCTACTAGAAGGGCATTCTGTGCGGTGTCCAGCCACACAAACAGCTGGTGCTAATACAAAGTGGTCATTTTAACCCCCGACGAAAAAGAGGGGTGTTATAAGTTTGACGTATGTGTCTGTCTGTGGCATCGTAGCTCCTTTAAACGGATGTGCTGATTTTGATCTAGTTTTTTTTTTTGTTTGCAAGGTATCACAAAAGGTATCACAATCGAGAATGTTCTTAGCTATGATCCAAGCCATTTGAAGATTATCAAGTCTTTTCTACTTGTTGAAAGGATCAAGTAACGGTTTTGTGGCGGGGGTTTTTAAGTTTTTTTATGTAATGTTATAATCGGTAAGTAAGTTCCTATTATGAATATTAAATACCTCAGAAGTAATTCTTTTTCTTTTCGGGAAAAGTTAATCGGATCCATTGACTTAGCGTGTTCTTCCAGTTTTCACTTGCCTTCGTCTTACTAGAATTGGCACCATCACTAACCAAATTTGGAGTTCGCTACTGACGCTACCGGAATAATAAACGCTATAACTGCTTCCTAAGCGGTTCATAATAAGCACCGTGTTTGGGTAGCGGGTATTACCCCAGTATAACCGGGTAATACCCGCAGGCGACTCCAAATTGAACAACCTTGGTTTAAAATGAGATGATGGAGGAAGTATGAACGAGCCAGGTTGATAGGGGTCCAAATTAATATTCTGCTTAAAAGTTGGATGATATGGTGAATTAAGAGCCTCGCTGGCCAGGTGGCTAGGGCCGTTGACTTGCATTCGGAAGTTCGCAGGTTTAAGCCTCGGCAGTGTGTTTTGGATTTTCAAATTTATCAGTTTATTCGACACAGACGACGACGCGACGCTCTGAATGGAAGTCAACAGGAATTTGCGGGGTTTTAATTAATCCTATGAATTTAATCGTCTAACATATTGCAAATTAAAATATTCATTTCGAATTTAGATGAACTGAAAAATGAAAATAAAAAAATTACATAATGTTGCCATGCCACTTTACGTCAATGTTGCCAACATTTTTTACAATAGTTGTAGATTTTTAGCGACGTAGAACGGTCTCCCGGTGGCACCAATGACCTTCGCATGTCGTGTCGTGTCCCGCTCCAATATATTATGTTGGTTATCGCTGCAACTGCACGCTGCATGACATTGCAGTTATTACAGCTAGGTATATATAGGCTATCGCGGATATTAGCTGTATTCGTTAACTGGTTACTATTTGGTTTGGTTCCGTAGACAAAATATTTTAAAGTTATGATGACTCTGTTTTTTTAACAACAACGGTTTAATTTAATTTTGTGCGACGTTACCACTATATAAAGATCTGAGTATTTAACTTATCTTCTTATCTTATCTTATATAAGTACTATAACAAAATTGAAGAATAGGCGTGTCTGTACATTTATTAGTTTTTCAAAAACTAATTGTAAGTGATAAAGGGAGTGCAGCTGAACATAAAAATACAAGTTTTGAAAAATAAAACATCTGTCCGTCTGTCTAAACTTTACAACAATTATAGCTTATACATCCGATTAACACATAGGCTACTTTTTACCGCGGGAAAATACTTCTTTCCCACGGGAAAACCTGTTAACGCGGGCGGAGCCGCGGGGCGGAAAGCTGGTTATAAAATAAAGTCGCTTTCCGTCTGTCTGTCTCTATGTATGCTTAAATCTTTAAAAGAAGAACAATAGCAAGCTCGCGAGAGAGGGCTAAAATGAACGACGAAATGCGGCACCCTTTACATGGTCATGAGCCACCGCCACAGAGGCTTAAGAGCCGAAAGAGCTTTCTTAAGTGCGTCGTCCCTCTCACAGCCGAACCCTCTCAAGCGAGATGCAGTATGTGGCGTGCTCGTACACCGCTTCCACAGCCTTTCGTTCCACTCTCTGAGAGTCTCCCGGCCGGAAACAGGCTTCCGTGGCCAATCTGGAAGTCTTTAAACAGACTCCGGACACAGGTTGGTCGGAGCAAGGAAAACATGTTCCGGTGGGGGCTCTCCAGTGACCCTAACCTGGACTGCATGTGCGGAGCAGTACAGACCATGGCCCACTTAGTGACCTGTCCTTCCTGCCCTGCCACCTGCTCTCAGCAAGACCTAATGGACGCCTCACACAACGCTGTTGAAGTGGCTGAGTTCTGGGCCGCAAATATTTAGAGTTTGTCATCGACTCGCAAAGAAGAAGAAGATCTTTAAAACTACTCAACGGATTTTGATACAGTTGTTTTTAATAGGTAGAGTGATACAAGATTTTTTTATACCTCTGGTCGGGCTTTTTCATTCATATCATTTAGTATTTTATACTAGCTGAGAAGCTAAGAAAATTGTCTCAATTTATCCGTAATTTCATGGTAATTTCGTAATCTTGCTAAAGAAACTAGTCTAGTACTCTTCTTGTATTACAATGTAAACTATTCGATAAGAACACTACTGTAATGTAATGCAACAGCATATTACAATAAAATTAATATGGGTAGGTAGAAAAAACAATGCCCACCCACTTCGCAGAAAAAAATTATACACATGAAAACATACATCTTACCGAGAACAGCTCTAAAGCTACCAATAACAATTATGTCGTCATTTAGATAGTCGTGCAATAAAAGTAATGTACGGAACCATTATGGTTTAACGCGAACCGCGCTTACCGTGTTATTAAAATGGGCACAGCTGTTTTGTAATACAAAGACGAAATGAGTATTTTAATTTGCAATTTTAACAAGACTTTGTTAGTGAACACGGTTAAGTTAGATGATTAAATTCATAGGATTAATTCATAAATTTCAATGATATTATGTAGTTGCTATCAATTGACTTGTTTTTCATAATAATTGTTGTTGTTATTTTGTTGTTATTGTTGCATTATTTTTATATGTTCTTGTTTTACTTTTTTTACTAATTCCTGTTTGCTGTTTTATTTTATGTTTATGTTAATTTTGTATTGTGTGTCTTTAAATACCAAATAAATAATTATCTATGACTATAACTATGATTTAATATTAAATTTTATAAAAAGCTTATTTTACTAAGTTCGTTTAATACTTTTTCCCGTGGGAACGAGTGATTTACGGCGATAAAACGTAGCTTTTATGATATTCCTGGATATGATATGTCTGTCTATCGGCGACACGGATTTTTAATCTTTTTCGATTTTTTTTCAGCCGTTAAAGGCGCAATGTGGAACAAATAAATCTGTATAACAAACCTCGATTTTTAATCATTAAATAAATATATTTTTTTCATTATGAGTAAGGTGATAGATAATATTTCAATATCTAAGTCATCGATCTAAATATATGTCAATCAATTTCTGTATAATGCGAGGTTTTCCCACCTCTCTGGTAAAATAAAATCTGAATAAAAAAGAATATGTCAGCCACAATTTTTTTTGTGAGTTTATAAGATCTATAGTTTACTACTTTTTCAACAGATGTCGTCTGTTAGTGAATGTTTTTCGCTTTGATTTAAAAAAGGTATAGTTTAAAAGTTCTACTTTAAATATGTAAGAAACAAATACCTTGAAGTAAAAAAAAATAACAACAGTTTTTGACCACTGATACAGTTCATTAACATTACTAAATCGTTCGAGTACATAAATTGAGATGTGCGATACGAAACTGGGCTATTAGAGTCATTAATTAACAAAGCCCTGTCTACCCTGTAATTTGAAGGTGTTCGGTCCCCGGTCGTCGCTACGGGCGACTATTTTTCAACTTCGAATGGCGAATGTACCATTGCCGCAGACTGAATGATAAAGGCAGATTTTCCTTTTACCCTCGCTAGAGTGTTATAAAGAGACGCTACAAAAATGGATCTAACCAAATAATTAATGGTTAGAATTAGAACCAAATAATATAATCATACCAAGGACTAGCCTTAAATAAACACAAGATAATAAACTAACAAACAATTTTGACAAAATACTAAAGCTTCGTTTATATCCGTAATTATAAATAAATATAAATTAATATAGCGTTTTTTTTAAGAATCATTGGTTCTGCAGGCACGAATGTCAAATTTATTTTTAGAATAAAATTATTATTTAATTTTAAATGCGTTTACGTTTATAAATAAGATTAATCTAACTTATTTAAACTACATAATTTAATACCTAGCATACAAAAGTCTTAACGCCACAATTGACATTTGGAAGAGGCAGGCTTTTGTTTAAACTAGCACACGCTACGGAGTCGTCTTAGCTTCAATTTCAAAGTTATGGCACACGTTTCACACTTCTCCGTTAATCTGAGTTTATAATGAAGATATTTGTATCTCTGTGCATATAATTATGGTAGTTGGCCTGTAATAGATGTATCACGGTATAGATACGAATCATTCTGATGATAGGTTTTGTGAGTCTGTGGACTTGCTACATCTGGGTTATGTTAGATTGGTGTCCGTGATACCTTTAAAGATATATTTCTGTAATATTTTATTGATAGCCGCAATTATGGATTGTTTTATTTTATTTTTATTGTTTATATAAAAAATGTAATTAACTCAACAATTTTGTGGCAAACAGTGATTTTAATAAGCTATCTAGAAAGCTCTATTCCAGGTAAGGTTAAATAATATAAAGTACAGAATATTTCTTCTTTGTATTTTTTCTCTAAACTGTTGCGTTGTAAGTGAGGGTTCAGCAAACACTGAGAGGTTGCTCGGCTCAGCTCAGCAACGCTAGTGAATACACGCAAAAAAATCTAGAAACAACAATTACTTCTCATTCGAAATGTCCGATTGTAAAATTTCTGTTTTGTATGGAACTGTCGAACATGTCATTTGAAATCGCTCCTGTACAATAGACACCTGTATAACAACACTTAATATCTACGGAAAAAGCACATTAAAATCCAAACTAATATTATAAATGCGAAAGTGTGTTTGTTTGTTTGTCCTTCCTTCACGCCCTAACTAAGCAACCAATCGACTTGATTTTCGGCATAGAGTTAGTTGAAAGAATGGAGAGTGACATAGGCTACTTTTTACCGCGGGAAAATACCTCATTCCCAAGGGAAAAACTGTTAACGCGGGCGGAGTCGCGGGGCGGAAAGCTAGTAAAACATAAATATAATACTTTTGAATTAAATCATATGAAAAACGAGTAAAATAATTTTAAAGAAAGCATTTTTTTTCTACTCAAAAGAAGTCTTTACACTTAACTCTAGAAGTCCAAAGTAAAGACATAAACCCCTCAAGTTTATGGGGTGTGTAATGAATGACTATTTAGACGTTAATGTTCAAACATATAAACATAAAACATCCACCGAAGGATTCCAGCAATTAGAATACAAGGAAAACGAACTAGAATGTGAATTAACAAAAAAACACTTTGTAGAGAAGAAAGCTTGGTACAATAAATTATATGTGCGCCAGAGTGCGATGAAAATAAATAGTAAGCACTTATCATAAAGTACCTCAGTGAAGGTTTAACTGGTGATCTACAGGGTGATATTTTACTTAAGTTCAGATACAAAGAAAGAAAAAAACATTTACTAATGCTAAAAAACTATAGCGCAATAAAATAACCAACAAGTTAATAACAGAAAAAACATAGGAAGTGCCAACGATGCGTCATGACGACGTCACGATAAAAGTTTAGCGTCTGCATTCTATTGCATGTCTTAGATTCTTACACATAACTGAAATAAAATGAATCCTTAACTCACACAAAATTAAAATTAAAATTGCTCTAATACAACGGTGGCTTTATATTTAAGTAGAGGTCTCTTCTAGCCAAACCATGGCAAATTGGCAACTTAAATAATGATCGTTTTTTTTCCGTAAACGGATTACGATCACTATTTGATATAATTATAGATTACTAAAGGAATAATAATAGAACCTAGCTTATTACGGGGACAAATATAAAGTCGGAGGAGGGAAAATAGTTGGTAATAAAAAAACAACATCAATGCGGCGTGTACAACATAATGAATTTCTTTTTTGTAAACTTTGCTATAATTTGTATTTCTATATTTTTTATGTTTTTGTATGCTGTATTGTGTACATTCAGGAAATAAATGTTTTTTTATTCTATTCTATTATACAGGGCGTCCCACGGCTATGCCACATGGAGGGAAAGTACCTTAAATATTGTAGGTAGAACATTTTACTGAAAGAAGACATTATTTTATTTCTAAAAACTATTAAAACTGCATTCATACATTTTTTAATAATTACATGGTTGAACCGGGAATCGAACCCGCTGCATGAGGAAAAAAAAACACCCTGTAGTTTTATCATACCAATCGAAAGATTCCTTCATAAGGATTATTTTTTGCTAAATAACATAGTGTCAGAAATAAAAGAAAGATCATGAATTTTAACATTTGATGTGGGCGCCGAGATTTTTTTTATGCATGGGGTTACTATAGCGACCCGCCCCGGCTCCGCACGGGAAAATGGTTATTGTGGGTTATCCTTTAGTATATTATGCATGTATTATACATATAAACCTTCCTCTGGAATCAGTCTATCTATTACAATCAAAATCCGTCGCGTAGTTTTAAAGACAGGGAGTGAAATAATCAAAAGAGTGCGACTTTGTATTCAACAGCGTATTAATAAAATTGATAAATTTTGTATTAAAAATGTTAAAATACATAGTCTTCCTTTTATTTCTGACACTATGTTATTTAGCAAAAAATAACCCTTATGATGAAGCCTTTCGATCGGTATGATAAAACTACAGGATATTTTTATTTCTCGTATAGCGGGTTCGATTCCCGGTTCAACCATGTAATTATTAAAAAATGTATGAACGCAGTTTTAATAGTTTTTAGAAATAAAATAAAGTCTTCTTTCAGTAAAATGTTCTATCTACAATATTTAAGGTACTTTCCCTCCATGTGGCATCGCCGTGGGACGCCCTGTATATATTCTATTCATCAGTTTATAACCGGATCAACCTGTAGGTACACAAAATGTATTTTAAAAGCATCTATTAACCCTTAATTCGCACAAACAAGGGCAAGCAATAATAAGTGGCAGTAAATAATTTCTTCGCACTCATTACCATAATGGCATGTGCATTCCTTCTCATTGTTCCAATAAGCCCAGCCGTGGTATCAGGACTCGGCAGATGTATGACATCTGTTCCAAGGGACTAAGGGCTAGGCACTCATTGTTCCAATAGCATTTAAATATCTCCAATTATTTAAATATCGGGGATATGATTAATATTTATGTACTTAATTGGCATTTTTCAGGTGCACGTGGCACGTTATCGAAGCAAATAAGATAATCTCTTTATTTGTTCTAATATGTACTTACAAGTATCATGAAATTGTGTGTCTGTAATTTGATTGTAATTCTTTTATGTTAAGTCTAAGCGAAGAACTAAGAGTTTTTAAGATTCCTTGCTTTAGAATACACGTTAAGCCGTGGTTTCCATTAACAAATTAGTATTTACAATGGGAATAATAGGTTTTTCAGTATATATCATTCATGTAAATACCTGTAGCGTTTATTTAAACTACATCAGAGGTTTCAAGTCACCCAAAGCCTGTAAGGACGATCATGGACTTAAGAATAAAATATATGAATAAATAAAGGTGTGGCATACACTGACGATACCTAAAGCGACACCCATAGTAGTTGCAACCTAAGCTTTAGATCGCTAAAACTTAATTGATCGATATCCGGCGTGATTCGAACCAATTGTCACTAGCTGTCACCACACGACACTTGCGACGGGTCAATAAGGCACTTTATACTGACCTCTATGACTCATAACTTAAAGCTCATAGATTATGTTTATCCTAAGACTCTTCATTTAAAAGAGCTAGGCTCATGTCCGTGGAGTAATGCCATCTCACTCAGTCCATTGCTAACTCTTTGATACCCTTCGTTAACAGCTCATTATGTCCCCACAAGGGCTCGAGCCTACCCTGAAATCAGGGTTGCTTGCTTATTGAGTGGGTTTCGAGGTTAACCTACCTCACAAACCCTGCTGTCAGAATCATTGAGCCGCCTAAGGCTTCTGACATGGCTTCTATAACGACTACACATCCGTAGATAGTAGCCAGGACTAACGGCTTTACGTGCCTTCCGAATACGGAATCATCTTTCTTTTCGGCCAATCAGGTGATTCAGCCTGCAATGTGCTAACCAAACTGGGGATAGTCTCACAAAGTGATATTTGTTCGACGGATTCCCGTCGCGATTCGAAGTCGGAACTTTCGTAACGCGACCAATAGGACTCACGGAAGACCAGCGTCGTAGCCCAGCCGGGCTGCGGCTTTTGCTGAGTGGGGGCCTTTTTGTGTGGGTGTCGCAACACAGGGAAATGTTTGCACGTAGTTTTATGCATATACACGCATATGTTCTAGACTGTAAATTTTATAATGTAGTTTTCTTTTCTGTTGTCGAATTTTGTATTATGTGTTGTAATGTCCAGCAAATAAACATATATTATTATTAACGTCAGACGAGCTTTTGACCATTCGACGATTGGTCACAACACGCCAATTTTATAATCTAAATACTTACTAGTACATCATACTGTCCCTTTCCAATTTTATAACCCAATCAAATCAACAAGCTATAATACTACAAACCCTCGAAAGCATACTCCGTTCTATTCAAATTGGCATCATAACATTTGCGATTCCAATCCCGTTCAAATCAAGTCGGCCTAACAGGGTTAACCAAGCAGACAGTCGTAATGACGGAGATAAGTCCCGGGACGAATAAACGAGATGGGACGAATAACGAGATGTCTCGCGGTCCACCGGCGGCAAAGGGCCCAAACGCCTCAGGCAAGGCTCCGTTGTAGAGCGACGGTATAAGTACGTAACTTGTACAGCTAACAGCACGCTAAGCTGATTTATTCGGTCCAATCCCAACAACTATAGAGTTTGGCTATTGAAAGTAGACAATGAAAAAACGCGGCAAATTTGAAAAAAATCATCGTGTATGTTTTCCAATTTCATCGATTGTCTACTTTTAATAGCCAAACTCTAACTACACTGGTATTTGTTTAAAAATTAAAAAAAAAATCCTTGTGGATATCACGCTATAATTAGAGAAAAAGAAGAGGATGTGGGAATCGAAAATGACAGGAATGAATAAACTCAAAAACTACTGAACCGATTTCAAATATTATTTAACCATTAGAAAGCTACATTCACCCTGAGTAACATAGGCTACCTTTTACCGCGGTAACGTGCCTCATTCCCACGGGAAAAACTGACGCGGGCGGAGCCGCGGCGGAAAACTAATTTATAATAATAAGAAAAGAAAGAGGTCAATGAACTTTTGTCTGGATTTATATGAAACAAACCATAGTATATTTTACTACACTTAGTTTCATCTTTCAAAGAGATTCGTTAGTTACACACAATTCCCATGCAAACGAGGGGAATTTTTCATTGGATTTTGGCAGCGGCATCGCGCTAAATGGGAAAAGACTCCCAGTTTTAAAACTCTAATGAGCGCTTCACTCCCGGCCATGCATCGTTAAATGTTTCAAGCACGCTTCACTCTGAAATTCACGACCCATTGAAATGGAGTTATAGCCCAGGAAAATTGACTAAATCAGACCAAATCAGCTGAATATGGTCCTTTATTGTGACGTCATGACATGACACATCGTTCGGCACTATCTTTGCTTTTTTTGTATTTATAAAAACCATTAGAGAACTATAACATTGTGATCCAAGCCTTAGTGTCCAAATTGGAAAGCTCTTGACTATTAGGCGTCGTTTCAAAGATATTAATATTGTTATTTTGGGAAGTGTTCGCGGTTCAAAAGTCACGCGCATGCGTGGGAAACACTCTCCAATATGATGGATGTCTACGCAATGATTCGTGGAAATATTGCGTCTGTGGTCAAAGATGGCCGACAGGAAAATAATTTTTAGGAATATAACTTTTAGAATTCGATTTACGGGGGCCGCATAATTGAGCGAAAAACAATTTGTTTTGATAATTTTTTGCCGTTTTTGATCAAATTGTTTTTGTATATTGTTATAAACTCCAAAATCATAGATCAATATGGATAAGCAACATGCATGACCTAATTAGAAAATGTAAGTAAATCACCTACCTCGCAAAAATGTAGAATCTTTTTATAGTTTGCACAGGATTTAAAGGGCATAAAGAAAAAGGCGATAAAAATATTGATACAACAAGCTATCCTAATTTAGTTAAATATTGAAATAACTTGTTAACTTTCATTACACAAAAAATAACGAAGACAGAAAGACAAAATGAGAATATGACAAAAGAATGCGTCCAGCGGCGCGGCAAACATTGTTAGCGGGGAGGGAGGGGAAAAATGAGCCTAATTTTAATTGCCACGTTGATAGAGTCGCATTATCGTATTAATAACGCTTCCTGGGTGTACTCTGAACATTATAGGGCTAGGACGCTGGACAGGCGGAAGCGAGCGCAGAAGCGATGACAGGAATTAAAAATTTTAGTTTGAGGGTTGGTCTGAAATATTTGTTTGAAATATCAAAACTATCAATCACTTTGTCGATCAAATCGCACATGATCAGTTCGCCCACTTCGCCCACTCGGAGCGCCTCTAGACCCTCAATAAAGATGTATAATGACCTCTATCCGATCAACAATTCAAATTATAGAATTAAAAAAAAAGAAGAAAGAGCGGTACGGTATACCTACAGGTCATTTCTGTCCCATCCTATGAGAAATAGCGCAGCAGGGAACACCCTTCAAGTTCCAAAATCTATTTTTATAGTAAACCTGTAACGTACACGTGTAGTTTTCATTTTACAGAAAATTATCTACACCTAGGTTAGCTAGTAAATATTTCCAATGCAACAAAAAACTACCCGCTAGTTCCCGTAACGTAAACGCTACCTAATTAATATGCCTTGACTTTTATAACGATTGCAAATTATTTCTCCCTTTCTGTTGGTATATTTACAGCATTTCTTTTCTTTTATTCGTTATAATTCGATATTAGCGAAATTATGAACAACACAGTAGATAACCTGATCAATATAAGAAAAAAATACAGATAGGTACTCAACTAGAAATTTTATTCAAATTCAATTTATAAAAACTAAGTTTCCTTAAAGGGTTTACCGAAACAAGGTCCAATTATTATAATTATTAATTAACTTAAAACTTTAAAAAAGTAAACGTAATTCTCTAAGTCGATCTAGTCACTAGAATTTACGATTAAATTTTTCCCAAATAATTCAAAATTTCCCTAGGACTGAATAAATGTTCTTTGTTTACATCAAATCTGTGTTTGCGAGCCACAAATTCACAATAAGCTTCTAAATCCAATTCCACTATATCATTTCCAGACTTCATTCCCAAGAGACGGGACGCGACATATCACAGCATTAGATTATATCACATCGGATGAACTTGTGATTGAATCCGAGAAACAATATGTCGTGCGGATCTCAACTGATTCTACTTGACGGTGCAGAATGCAATCCACTTTGATTGTGAAAGGTAGACATTGCACTTGATTGGACGATGATCACTGGTATAACGTCGTCAGCTACTCTTCAGAATTTCTGGTCACCTGCCTGGTAATTTACAAAACATAGGTATAGGTATATAAAAAGTCATATACCAACGCGTCTAGGGGCGGCTCGAGGGATCCTCGGACCACGGCCTAGCGCGTCGATACTGAAAAACATCGTGAAAGAGACGACGCCTGAGGGGCTCCCCCAACAAGCAAAAATCGGTTTCATAAGAATCCTGGAACCAATTTTTTGTATACTTATAACGAATTTATAAGCGCTTACTAGCCCGGAAAAGGGCCCACTTTATAAGCGTATTCTGCCTTGTAACACCCTGATAGTACTCTCGTCGAATTCGACTTACGACCAATACAGCCTTGTAATGGCATTGTGTGAAACTGTATACACCAACAAAATCAATTATAAGTGTCTTACAGAGCTAATCTGGATTATTACTCACTCCACAATTCTACTAAAAGTTATAACTCATTCGGTCATTCATTCATTTGCTTTACAAAATAAACGGAGTTTTGTGCGTCGGTGAAATAAATAAAATACAAATATCTGAAGAACAGGAGGAGAGAACTAAGGTTACCTACGTGTATTCTATTTTTATTTCATTTTCTTAGACTGATCGTTATTTAATGTTGTTGATCTTAAACGCATGGGGACCTCATATTTCCTGTGCAACATTTCAAGTTTTAGGTCAAAATTTTAAAGCCCCCCTTAAAATGAGCATTTTTATATTTTTATTTATTTTATTTTAAATAGTCACTGTTGAGTTTAATCTCCATTTTATAGGCTAGCATTTTGAAGTACGTTACTACACCATTATCAGGGTACTCAGTTCTATAACGTCACGCGCAAAACTACAATCAAAATGGCTGATCCAGCGTCATACACGAGAACTTTTTCGGCTCATAACACCTTATTCCAAAGGTAAGTAAACTTATAATAGCTTTGACAACTATTTTATAAGTTTATTGGACTATAAAAGTGTATGGCAAGTAGCGTAATAGGAAAAAGTAGTATCTTTGAAAGCATTTATAGGATCGCATAGATCTAGAGCCACTTTATACTTACAAAATGCCTTTATGAAACTCTTTTACTAATAATGGACTCAAGTATCGTACTTTTAAGCGCTTATAAGTGCTACTTATAACAATGATCAATCTCAAGTCTAGTTGCTCCTATTTGAAGCTTTTATAAGTGAGTTTAGCTTATAGTGGCTATCAAACATGACCTTATAAGCGCTTATAAGGTTAAATATAAGAGTAATTGCGATCAAAAACTAAGTAGCATTTTCTGGAACACATAGAAGAGTAGTTGGAAACGCCAGAATCATTATAAGAGTCTTATAAGTGTCATACACTTATAAAGTGTGTATTCTGAGGCTAATTTGCTTGTTGGGCCGTCTCTGATTATCTATTTTGATTTTGGTTATGGCCGCGCCTCTGCCGGCGGGTACGGGCGTTGTTACCTAAGGGTAATTATTACCTGAAGGGTATTCGCTACCAGAAGGGCGGCATTCTGTTAGGTGTAAATGGAAGTCAAATATTCGTCCCTATCAAATCCTATACCTACCTATTTGTAACAGGTAGTTTTTAACTAACTTTATCACTGAAGGAAAATGATGATAAAACAATGAAACGCGAAACCTCATAAATTAATTATCGCTACCTAAAAACCCTTATAACTTATTCAAGCCCGCTGTCAGCGCAGGCGCAGAGTATTCGTTTTGATTCTCGTTTTGACCCACTCGTAAGCAACCAGCCAGTAATTGTGCAGGGATTAGGGTGTCCGGTTACAACTAGTGTTGTGATCATGTTATCGGCACATTATAGAATCGCTTATTTTATTATTTCACTAGCTTTCCGCCCACGGTTACACCCGCGTTGTTTTTTTATTTTTATTTCCCGTGGTTAAAGGTATCTAAGATGTTGACCGGAGATATAAGGTGCCACCATGCAAAATTTCATTGAAATCGGTCCAACGGTTCCAGATATAGGCGTGTACAAACAGATAGACAGACAGACGAATTTTTTTTTCAAAATTTGTATTTTTTTGTTGATTTAACCTCCCTGTATCAGCTACAATCAGTTTTTTTAAAAACAAATCAATATACAGACAGACAGTTCTATTATAGTATAGAAGATAGATAGAAGAAGAATAGATAGATATATTTGCTACCCTCAAAGAGCTAGGCTAAGCTATTAACTTGTGTAGGATATGACTGACAACGGGTTTGACGGGTGTCTGTGAAATCAAAATCAGTGCGCTTCACAAGGAGTTTATGCTTTTGTCTTCTTTTTTAAAATAAGAGGTAACGGTTGTCAAGCATCGAATTTAGGTGATGTTCTGAGTTTTTTGCTTCGATGACTCAATCTTCAACCTTAACAAGAACTATTTCGTCGGAAATCGAATCTTATACAACAAAACAGTAAATAATTTAATTTACCGTAACACCACTTAATCTCCTCTTAACAACCAAGGATAGAATGGCATAGACTCCAGCGACGAAAACGCGATTCTTAAGTTTGAAGAAAAGAGAAAAATACTATGTATGTACTAATTAGTTATTTTGATAAATTGGTTTTATTTTATCAATCTCATATATTCATCCATTAATTTTTCTCATTTTATTTGTAAGTTTTTTGTGAAAATAAGTTTATGTGTAAGCAATAAAGAATTACTTACTTACTCATTTGCAAGTATAATTTAGGTGCCTTTAAAAAACTTAAGCAATGGTTAATAAGTGAAAAAATTTATAGTACTAAAGAGTTTCTGTCGTCCAAAGATTTCTGACAAACATTTCCTTTTATTTTTTTGAACTGACTCCAACCTATTATACACTAAGAAAAATTTATAATATTTGCATGTCGAATGCTGATCGACAGAATACATTGTTACTGTTATTTTTAATTTAAGACCTGTACAACCTTTACATGTGTTCTAGCAAATAAACAATATTATTATTATTATTATTTATTAACATTGTAATATTACTTTACTATCAATAAACCATTACCAACTTTAATGACATCGATATAATTTTCCATCGACGTAAACACCCCGCACTAGCCGCAAGGGTGCGGGTTCGGCTCTCGGGCCGGCTCGGATTATTTTTGAAGTAAACGCTAGACAAATTAGCAGCTGTAATTGACGTGGGACGCCCGGACTAGCTTTTTTGCAAGGGTGAAAGTTTACACTAGTAATAAGATCGCATAATAAACCCTTCTTACGATGGGGTTAAGTAAGTAAAGACACACAAAATATTTTATCATCATACTCATACTAATAATAAAAAGAGTAAAGATTTGTATTTTTGTGTGTGTGTATGTGTGTGTGTGTGTGTATGTTTGTAATGAATACACTTAAAAACTACTGAACCGATTTCAAAAATTCTTTTAGCATTAGAATGCTATATTCACCCTGAGTAACATAGGCTACCTTTTGCCGGGGGAAAATGCGTCATTTCCACGGAAAAAACTGCTAACGCGGGCGGAACCGCGGCGGAAAGCTAGTAATATTATAAGAGGAAAGATTTGTATTTTTGTGTGTGTGTGTGTGTATGTTTGTAATGAATAAACTCAAAAAATTCTGAACAGATTTCAAAAATTCTTTTAACGTTAAGAAACCTACATTCATTTTACCGCGGGAAAATGCCTCATTCTTACGGGAAAAACTGTTAACGCGGGCGGAACCGCGGCGGAAAGCTAGTGGTTAATAATTTTGAAAAAAATAAGAGCAAAAGTACAAAAGATGCGATCCTGTGGAGTTTCTTCAGCGGGTTCTTCTCCGCAGCAGCGCATACATTGTGCGAACCTGCCAGTTATGTGAACAACTAAAATATCTCATCGTCTCTTTATCTAGATTGTTTAATTTTTTTTTGTTATTTAGATTTGTACATTCGTTTTGAGCAAAGCTCCTTCAACTGACTAGTGTTCTTAAAAAGCTATGATGAATAAATACATTTGACTTAATTTTACTCAAGGATTTTATATGTAGGTACTACCGTAAGTTTGTAGGGCTTAATCCAGTTGTACGGTAGTACTTATAGTATATAAGTCTTATACTACATTTGACTTAATTTTACTCAAGGATTTTATATGTAGGTACTACCGTAAGTTTGTAGGGCTTAATCCAGTTGTACGGTAGTACTTATAGTATATAAGTCTTATACTATACATCCTTGATTTTAATTTATAACAGGCCACTACTGGTAAACTATATATCCACTTCACTTCAATAGTTAGTCAAAGTCAAAAATCGAACTCATCTAATTCTTTGTAGGTTTTTTGAAACACTCAGAAGTTTAAAAAGCTTGGTACAAACTGGGTTAGAAGGAGTTTCCATAATGCGAATTGGGTTAGATTAGTTCTTTTCCAAGCTGAAACTTCTTACTCTGGCACCTTATCTATCACAATGTTTTAGATATTCAACAGAATACACAAGAAAAACCTTCACCCATTGAAAAGGCCTATAAATAAATAGATCATACCTACGCGCTTTAAGTTCAATTTTATTCTAACAAATCTAGAGTATGAAACTTACGCCAAATTAAAAAAAAAAACTTTCTCATAGCCCAAATGGTTTCCGAAACAATGCAAGCGCCACGGCAGTTGAGGCGCCAAGTTCCCACACATTATCGAACAAAACGCCTTTCAAGAAACAATTTACAAATTAAAACAAAAGAAAGTCAAAATTTCCATCGCAAATTGCGGTCGCGTACTAACAGTTCCAGCAAATTGAATTCAGTGGTAACAAAGTTCAAAAGTTTAGTGGCCCTTCAGTCCTTGACTAATCAAGTAGGCCGGCCCTTAAAGGGCGCTAAGTCCTTTACTTTGAAAAGACAAAGGGCTTACATTCCCGTCAATTTAGCCCTATTTCGTAAACAACTCTTCAGTCGAGGGCAATCGTTCGGAGTCAACATTCGAAATGTATTCATTTTCAATATCAAATAAAGTTAAATGGTTTTCAATTTTGACTTTTGCAAATGCAATTTCACGTGGGAAGAACTTGGCGTGTATTGTGGAGAAAGTTAATTTACTTTCTCATTATTTTATTTGGTTTGCTAATAACAATGATGCGACTGTTTTATTGGCAGTTGGAAGTCCGCTTTTATGTTGAAGCGCTTTAACGGTTTATTTGGCTTAATAGAGTACGGCCATTTATATCTAATTAATTTATTAAAAACTAGCTTTCCGCCGCGGCTCCGCCCGCGTTAACAGTTTTCCCGTGTAATTGAGGCATTTTCCCGAGGTAAAAGTTAGCCTATGTTACTCAGGGTGAATGTAGCTTTCTAATGGTAAAAGAATTTATGTAATCGGTTCAGTAGTTTTTGAGTTTATTCATTATAAACATACACACACACAAATACAAATCTTTCCTCTTTATAATAAATAAATAAATATAAATAAATATGAGGGACATCTCACACACGGCCACCTGACCCCAAACTAGGCAGAGCCTGTACTATGGGTGTCAGACAGCTGATATACATACATATATAAATATACAACATCCAGACACAAGGCAAACACAAGTGCTCATCACACGAATGTTTGCCCTGGGCGGGATTCGAACCCGCGACTCTGTGCTTCGTAGGCAGGCGTACTACCAACTAGGCTACGGGGCCGTCGATTATAATAATAGTATGATAAACATAAGTATAAGTATGATAACTTTTTAGAAGTACTTTCAACAGTTAATAAAAAATACGTAATGTCAAAAACGCCACAAAAAATAAACTGACAAAACTTCTTTATGATTGTGCGTAAACATCATAATAGGATTGGGAAGGTCTACCTAGGGCGCGAAGTAGAGTACAACCAACAACAAGGCGACTTAGACAAAACCAATTTAAGAAGAGCTTGAGATGCCAGTAAAGCTGGTAGTTTTGTGGGTCAGCTTATGCTGGGTGGGGGGTAGTCTGGTAGAGTTCATTACTCGCACGGAATCGCGTTATCGGCAGAAAGGGTGTCTAGTTCAGGCATAGCGAGGATAGGGTTATGCAAGATGAACCCATTGGAGTTTAGGAAAATGTTATTAAAATATTAGTCCGGACTGGAATCGCAACAATCATTATAGTAGGAGAGCTAGCGACCTAATTCGTCATGTGGCTTCAGCTGTATTGACACTCCGTTAGCTACTTCCCTGAACAACCATTTCCTATAATCTTCGTGCTGGCAGGCCGCTATAGTCACTTCCCTTAACGGAAAAAAGGTTTTTTTGATGAAACCAGCTACATATTTTAGTATGTTGTTAGGCATGTTATTCTGACTAAATAACCATCGGGAGACAAGTTCTAGCGTGGTTAAGTCACTAGTTATGACGTCATCAAAATGGCCGCCGCCGCGCTCAGAATATTGCGTATACTTCAGAAAGTATGTAACATATAAGCTTGTGTAGGGTGTCATAAAAAGCAAAATTAAATGCGCTACAATATTGTTCCTACTTTTGACCTTGTAAATACCATAGTTTGCAAGAAATTTTAAGATTTATTAAAATTTTCGTAAAAAACTTCAGATTTTTTGTTTCTATCAACTTAACTAGTAACTTTACAATAAAACTTTGTATGAAGATATGAGTGCTATTTTTAAAGGCTATAAAACGCCATTAACATTTTGAAAATTGGTTCAAAAACAAGCAAAATACACTACTTTTTTTATATGTCGGGTGTGAATACCAGAAATCCAGATACGCACCGAAAGTCGGATAGGCTGTTTCAATACAATTCGCAAGGCAAATTATGTTTTATTGAAGGTAGATAACTTGCTAAACTATGTTTTCAAAACAAAACTAAGAGTACTGAGATCGTTTTATTGTAATTTACTGTGGATCTAAGTTAATTAAAGTTACACACTATACCTAACACAAATATTATTTTTTTACATAATATCTTGCCTAGAGCATGCACCTTCGCATGCGCAAAGCAGAGTGCATTTAAGTCCGTTTTTTACGCACCGACACCTTGTGCAGCGTTCTTTGCACTTGCAAGACAATAGCTCCTTGCAGCTGAGGCTAGCATCAGGAAGGGTTTTCCACAAGGGGGTGTACGCTGGTCCATCATTTTTCTTTTGCCAACCCCAGTTGCTCGGGTCTAGCAGTTGTGGGTCGCTATTCAGGCAATTGGTCCAAATGTGGGTCTGGTATGCAGCCCTTTTTATATGCTGGAGGAGAGCATCTTGTGTTGGAGGAATATTCTCGATCGCTCTGTTTTTTTTCGTAAACAACATCCTCCTCGCAGTATTTACGTTATTTGTGTCACCACTAGGATGGTACATGTGAACTACAAAAGTTTCAATGAGCGCAAATTCGTTACTGTTTTGGAATGGTTCTATCCCACAGGAATATGCTTGAAAAGCGGCATCTACTTCTCTGAATGCATTCCATGTCTTCCAGGCACTTTTTTTGCCTATTCCACAGAATGATGATACAGTGTCGCATCCTGTTAACGAGTGGAAAAAAGGCATCAACTCAGGCATCCCGCTCGGCAGCTGCGCAACAAAAGTATGGACTGGTAGGTTTCATAGTTTTTCCTGTTCCGAACTCGATCCATAACTCTTGCAAATTTGGTATTTTACTGAATGCAAAAAGTGCTATTACTAGCACGTCTGAATCCACTGTCTTCACCAAAATACGATCATGACCGTTTCGTGCTGCGTTATCAGCGTGCAATAATAATCTTGCATCAGCTTCCTCGTG